>JAKTTW010000108.1:0-34174 GCA_030560525.1 Diutina catenulata
GTTGTTTAAGGGTTGGATGCCAATGGCTCCTTTTCCCCCTGTTGGTGGTGCCAATGGTATCCGATTCGATTCGTTGGATCGGGTGCCATTGGCGCCGTTTTTTCCCCCTGTTGGTTGTGCCATTGGTATTCAATCCGGGTTTCTATAATTGTATAGTTAAGCACTGGGTGCGCCTTCGGAGTAGCCTGCATGAGCGGGCTACCCTGAAGCCGTACTGGGGGCTTATATTGTAGTATATAGGATATATACAGGTTCGCCATAATCAACGCTATCTACGGTATCAACAGTAAAGTCACGTGATGCATATCACATGGGTTGCTTTAGCCGCACTAGTAATATTAGGTCAGCTCGTAAAGCGGCTAACATAACGTGTTATGTAATGCTCGTAAAGTCTTTAGCAAATACTGAATGGTCGTCGTATAGCTCGTCGTATAGTGGCGGTGGTTGTTTGTTAGAGGGGGCCGTTTTTACATGCAGACGCCTTTGAAATTTGTTAAAGGGGGCCGGTTTCAGCAATATAATCACGTGACCATAGTTTAAATATAATGTAAGCTCGTAAAGTGACTAACATAACATGTTATGTAATGTTCGTAAAGTCTTTGGTGATTTCTGAATTGCCGTCGTATGGTTCGTCGTTTAGTGGGGTGGAATTTTTGTTAAAGGGGGCCGGTGTAAAGATAAATATCTCAGTCCATAGGATAAAGACGCTAACATTGATGGTCGAATATTGTTGCGAAATGTTAAGTCAAAGTAATAAAGTAGTCCCGAGGCTAATAGAATGAGTTTTGGCAACGTCTCGTGTGTGAACCAAGAAATTGGATATGTAGTGTCCGAATCAAAATTAAACCTTCCAGAGCCTACAAAACGACTCAATATGGTGTCCTACGTGCCTTCAATGTCGAAATGAACGTGCTCATTGTGTTCCCCTTGTTCAGGAGGCTCGGAATGGGCCCTTTTTAGGCCATTTCATATTTTGGCCCTTTTTTTTTTCCGCTTGATTTCAGTTCAGAGACTTAGCCTTTTTTTTGTATGGGAAGTGCGAAAGGGCCATTTTTTCGCGAAAGTCCCATGCTCTACAAGGGCCTTAAATTTCCCCAAATCTGAAAGTGCCGTTTTCGAGCTTTTTTGATGTTAGAGGGGGCAATCTTAAGGAAGTGTAGCATGATGACGAGGAAAGATGGCCAGCTATGAGGCCAGTGGTGGAATGGGCTTTTTCGTACGATTTTTTAGGTATAGGTCTCGTTTGAATCGGAGAGGTGCGGCGCTACCCGATTCTTACGTAATCTTGGCAAATGTATGGGGGGACGCGGTTAACCCCAGATAAAAAATTGTTCAGGGCCCTAGGGACCAAAATGAGTATGTCATTTTGATCCCCCAGTTTGGCAGAATTGGTGGTTCCATTTTGAGGTGCCCTTAAAATTCTTGTTTTTGGGAGCCTCCATAAGCCAGTTTGACGTTTAGGTTGCAAAAACGGCGGAGGGGGCCGGATAAGTTGACCTCGATTGGGGTGTCGCGTCCATATGCTGTTTTGAAGCCACGGACGCACCTTTTGGGCCGGATGAAATTTGCATCAAGGGCTTATGGTGTGGAGATCTTGTGTTGCCATCTGTCTTGCCCAGTTAGGCCACAAGTCACGTGATATTACAGTGGGTAGTAGTAAGAAGGGGTTACTATCATCGGTAAATTGCACGTAATTCGAGTTGAAAAGACTAGTGAACCGATGAAACTGGTAATACTACCAAACGGACGCCTTTCGTTGCCTCTGGTGTGCTCAAAAACCAGGCTACACCCCTGGTCTTACCGAGGCTGGAGCTATTCACCATGCAAACCATTACCTTAACTCGCTCCCTTACCGCACCACCACACAAACCACTACCTTAACTGCTCCCTTACCGTACCACCACCCATACCATATCTAACCCTATTCACCACCGTACCCCTACTCCTCTTTCTCTATCATTTATTACTTCATATCTATTCGTCGTCGTCGTCGTCCTCCAACGTAAACGGCTCCGGAACCGGCGCCTCCGTCACGTACAACTGGCGCACCGTCTTGATACACTCCTTGGGCGCGTCGGGCTCGGCGTCGTGCAACACCACCACACCACCGGTGGCACGCAACTTGCGCACCGGCGTGAACCGGTTCTGGCCCGCGGCCGCCGTCACGTACCCGCTCTGGAACGGCACCACCCGCAGCATGTTGGGCACCGCGTACGCGTCCTTGGTGTGCTTGGGAAGCACCAACTGCTCCTTGTCGGACTTGTCGGCCTTGTCGTCCTTCTTGTCGTCCTTGGACTTGTCGTCCTTCTTGTCCTTCTTGTCTTTCTTCTCCTTCTCTTCCTTCTTCTCCTTCTCCTCCTTCTTCTCTTCCTCCTTCTTGACCGCGGCCGCAGCCTCGCCCTCGTCCACCTTCAGCCCGTGGCGCTTCATCCGCCGGTTGTGCTTCTCGGTGGTGGACAACACCGCGGTGGCCACCTTCTCCTTCTTCTCCTCCTTGCTCTCCTCGGCCTTGGCGGGGTACCCAAACACCCCCTCGCGCGCGTGGCACGCGGCCGCAAACGCCTTGGGCGCCTTGAGGTCGCTGGTGACGCCAATCACCAGCGTGGGCGTGAACGCAAGCAGCATGAAGTGCGCCAACGGGAACCAGTACCACAGCTGGCAGAACAACGCCAACCCGACGAGCGCGCGCGCGTTGAGCGTGGTGGTGTGCGGCGACTCCACCTGGATGGTGGCGTTGCGGCCGCCGGCATCGATGATCCCCTGGGCCAACGTGGCGCCAAACTTGGCGAGCGCGTCCTCGTGCTTGTTGCCCACGGTGTCCGCGTAAGCCTTGGTGTACTTGCCCACCGCGGGGTACGTGTGCTCGGTCTGCTGCACGAGCATCATCGCCAGCGCCATGTGGGCTCCCTGGCGCACAAAGTCCACCGGGTCGCGCATGAGCGGCTCGACGATGGCAAGCGCCTCGGCAGGAGCCCGGCCGGCACCAGCGATCCCGAGCGCCATCACCAGCCCGTACCGCACGTGCGGGTTGTGCAGCTGGGCCAACAACCGCACCAACTGCGGCGCCGCCTGGTGGTCGCGCACCAACACGAACCCGAGCGCCGTCACCGCCGCCCGCCGCACGTCGTCCAGCGGGTCCGACACCGCCAAGTGCAACAACTGCTGGATGGCACCGTTGGCACCGGTGCCCGCGTACGCCAACGCAATGGTGTAGGCGCCGCCGTAGCGCAACACCAGCAGCTCCAGCGCCACCATCTGGTCCACCACCGGCTGGGCCGCGGCCTCACGCCCGTACTGCAACAACGCCACCCCGAGCGCGAGCCCGCGGATGATGTGCTCGTGCTGGGTCTCGTTGGCGTAGGTGAGCATGTCCTGGGCCGCCTCGTCCAGCCCCAGCCCGAGCATCACCAACCCCATGGCGATGCCCGCGGCCTGGCCCAGCACCGCCAGGTCCAGGTAGAGCACCACCTTGAGCGCCTCGTACACCGCCTCGTCGCCCAGCGCCATCGCCGCCACACCGGCACCGAGACACGCGCCGTGGAGCATCACGTCGGTGTCGCCCAGCCCGGCAGCGTTGCCGTGCTCGTCCAAAAAGCCCTTGAGATAGGGCGTCACCTCGTGGCCGTGGCCCGAAAAGATGAGCCCGAGCGCAAAAAGCGAGCCACCGCGGGTGTAGGCACCGGTGGCCGCCGCCAGCCCGCCCGCCACCGCGCCCGGCGGGAGGTACGGCCGCAAAATGGTGCGGCCGTGGCTCAAGTTGCCCTTGTGGATCACCCCGAGCGCCGCCGTGGCCAGGAACTTCAGCCAGTTGGTGGCCTTGCCCAACCACTCCAAGTTCTTGCGGAAGAACGAGTCGTCGGTGGTGCCTGCGTGCATGAACGCGTTGGCGAAGGTGACGGCCAGGTGGAAGATCAGCAGCCGCCCGTCGAGCGCCTCGCGGGTGCGGTTCAAGATCCCGATGTCGGTGGCGTTGTTTTTGTAGAGGAACGTCAAGTCCAAGTCGCACAGCGGCACTCCCAGGAGGATCTGCTGGGTCTTGGCGTCGGTGACCTGGTGGCGCACCGTGTCCAAGAACCGCTGCGGGGCCAGCTGCACGAGGTCGAACGCGCCCTGGTACGCGGTCTCCAGCGCACCGAGACGGCCAAAGAGCTCCACCGCGGTGGCCGGGTCGTTCAACTGCACCGCGATGCGGAGGGCCACGTACACGCCGTCGCCGTCGAGGGGGCCAGCCATCACCGTGGCCACCAACTGCGTCAACACCGCGCGGCGGAACCCGCGGTGCTGCACCACCGCGTTGGCCGCGTGGAGCACGTAGCCCACCTCGGTGGGATGCGCCGCCACCACCCGCTGGATGAGGTCCAAGCGGAACAGCTCGAGGCCAAGGCCGAGGGCCAACCGCGGGTCCAGGGCGGTTTTGCGCACCATCTGCTCGAAAATGGCCGTCAACCGCGGGTCAATGGTGGAGGAGGCCTTGGAGGAGGCATCGGAGGCATCGGAGGAGGTAGCATTGGTAGAGGCATTGGAAGCGTTGGAGGCAAACGTCTCGTTGTTCTCAAAATTGTTCTCGTTGTTCCCGGTTCCGTTCTCGCTCTCGTACACCGCGGCCCGGTGGCGGTTGTACATCCGGATACACTCCAGCACCGTGTGCTCGACGTACTGCGAGCGCTCGTTGACGTCGAAGGCGTCGCCGGCGCAGAGCGCGTACTTGACCAGCGCCGCGTAGTCGCCGAGGTTGTAGTAGCACTTCGAGATCACGAGAGCCGCCAACTGCCGCTCCAGAAACTGCGGGTCCTCCCACAACTGTTCGAGCTCCGGGAGCAGGTTGGCGATTTCGGGCCACTGCTGGTCCACCAGCAGGTTGAGCAGCCGGAGCGCGTGCTCCTTGAGCGTGCGGTCGTTCTCCGAGAGCAACACGAGGTAGGGCGCCGCCGTCACAAGTGCCATGTCTTCTGGTTTGGTGGCCGTGGTGCTCGCAAACAAATTGTCGCCACTGGGTGTGTGCAGGAGGGTGGGGGGGACGGGTGGACGGGCGGGTTGCGCGGAATTGTGGGAGCGTGGGCGTGGGAGAGTGGTGGGTAGTGGGTGACGGTGGGTTGTGGTGGGTCGTGGTGGGTCGTGGTGGGTCGTGGTGGGTCGTGGTGGTGGTTTTAGTGGCGGTTTGTTGGGTTTGGTGGTGGTTGCGGAGGTGTAGGGAAGAGCGCGAAGGTAGGGCTGGAAGGTAGGTGTGGGTGTAGAGGTGGGTGGGTGTAAAGGTGGGTAGTGGGTGTAGAGGTGGGTCATGGAGGTTATGGTTGGATCGGGTGAGTGGTTTCAATGCATTGGAGTGGTGTGGCGTGGTGTCGAGTTCGTATGGTGTCTAGACTCGTCTGAGTGGTAGTTACAGGGTGGGTCTAGGGAGAGAGGTGATGGGTGAAGAATGGTGTAAGAGAGGAAGAGGGGTAGTGTGTGCTTGTTCAAAAGGTTTTCACTTCTTGATTTCCATTTTCAGTGCATTTTGGTCGGTGCATTTGGTTTGTTCTTGCTACTAGACTCGTCTGATCGATGTTAGTAGACTGCATGTAGGACCATCAGAGCCCAAGGGGACCATCAACTAGCACAAACAGAGTCACCAAGAGAAACACCGGTGGCTTAGATTGCTTGTACAGGTGTGTGTTTACATCTCCCCCGTTTTCTCTCACGTTTCTCTGACTCCAACCAGTCTATTGCAGACTCTACCCTTAACTTTTCACTAGAACCTAAACACAGACCCACCATACAAAACCACGTAAACCAAAAGTGCCCCTAAAATCCCCGCAAAGCCCCCAAAACTTTTAAACTCCACAACCAACCCCCGCACAACACGTATAACGCAACCCTTTAACCGTTTAACCCTTCACCCACCCCTTTCCTTCTCCCCACCACCACCTTTATCGCACTTTTCACCCGAAAAATTTCATCATCACCATGAAGATCCAGACCCGGGCGACGAACGTGCTCGAGAGAACGTCGCACTACCTCAAGGTCGGCGTGCTCGAACAGAAGCCCGCGTGGTTCGACGCCGTGGGCGCCCACCCGCCCGCCGTCGACCTCACCAAGAAGACCAAGCCCTCCGGGTTCGCGGACCCGGCCCAGTCGTTGGGCTCGTCGAAAACCCGCTCGCTGGCGGAGGACCGCAGAGCGAAGCACGACGAGTTGTACCAGACCCGCAAGCTCGCGTTCTTGGAGGACGAGATCCGCGACGTGTTCTACCACCAGCACCCGTGGGAGTTTTCGAGACCCAAGACGCTTGTCGAGACCACCGGCGACAACCAGCGCGGCTGTGACTGGCTGCGGATGTTGCAGCCCACGCGTGCGCTTGACGGCGAGCTGGTGGTGCAGCGCACCGTGTACTTGTTGAACCAGGGGGCGCTGACGGTGGCTGAGGCGTACGACGCCGCGCGGTTCGAGTTCTACCGGTTGCGGATGGCCGAGGAGATGAACTCGGAGGTGCTGCGTGAAGAGCTGCAGTTGTACGGTGCGGTGTACCCCATCCTGAACACCCAGTGGGGTTTGCACGAGGAGCAGGCGTACATCGACTTGTGGGCGCAGGTGGCGTCCGACAAGACCAAGGTGATGAACGCCAACAAGAGCCAGGAGACGGAGAAGGTGGACACTGCGGACGAGACCCCTGCGTGGCAGCTGGGCGAGATGGAGAAGCCGGAGTAACTGTACATAGCATAATAGAATCTACGAAGGGTAGTGGGTGTAGCGGGGGTGGTAGGGGGAAAGTGGTACTAGGATGCTGAGTGTATTGAACGGTGCTAGGTGTTCTGGTTACTGAGTGTACCAAAAGGTAATGAGTACTGTTTACTGGACGTATACTGGATGGTTGAATCTACACTGGGTGTGAAATACCGCTTGTGTGGTCAAAGTGTATTGAGTGTTAGAATGTGTACCGACTGTAAACCCAACGTGTCTACTAGTGTAGTGAATGTGCAACGTATGTGTACTCGATGTGCACTGGGAGTGTGCTCATTGTGCACTGAATGTGCACTCAAAGTGTACTCAATGTGCACTGGAAGTGTATTCAACGTGTATCGTTTGTGCATTCAAATTGCACTGGGGATGTACACCCATAAGGCTGGAGTGCACTTGAAGTGTACTTGATGCCCAATGTGCAATGGATGAGCACTGGTGTCCTGACAGTCGCCCCATCTGGTTATGGTCCCAGGTTCAGTCTAACTGCTCTTCAAGGCAGTCCCAATACTCCTACACCTCTCATTTTCGTTTGTTTATTGATGACTAGTAATGTACAGTGGACGCCCCAGCTGGCCGGACCGTCGGTCGGATGCTCAGTGGTGCTCCTCGTGGTGGGCGTCCTTCTGCAACACGAACTTCTCGTAGCCACAGAACAAGGTGAACGCCACCACGGCGATGCCGAAGCCCGGGAACGCGTTGCGGAAACGGGCAGCACGAGGGAACGATTCGTAGCGCCACGCGTCTCTCTTGGCCCAGGGGTTAGGGGAACTCATTGCACTGGTAGGTTGACTGAGCGTCTTTTTCAGTCGGTGCTTAACATGGCGTGCGCGCGGATTGGCCGAACGTCACGTGAGGCGCTACCGGGTGGTGGGTGGGAGCGAGTGGGGACTGGGGGACGGGTAGTGATAAGAGTGATGGGGATGTTGTGATGAGGGTGTTGGTGGTTTGTCTTGCACGTGAGTGGGTTTTGTTTGAGTGCAATTTGCGTATTTGGTGGCTGTGTTGTTGGTGGGCTGAAAGGTGGAGAAACGAGTGCACAGCGGTAAGAGCCGATGGGTAGTATTGACTTGATTTATGTATGCAATCTGGCTAACACAGGGTCTGTTCCAGTTACTGTCTCCCCTCGTTTCAGAATTCGTTTCGGAAAATTGACTTTGAATAGACTCAGGCACGGACGCCACAATCACTACGTACAGCAAAATTCGCTCGGACGAACGCTCTACGTACACCCCACATGGTGTTGTTTCTCTTCACAGGCCGGTGTCTTGGTCTAGGGCCACGATTAAGGTTTTGGTGGAATGCTTAGCTTCGATGTCGCGTTAAGTTCTAATGACGTAGGCCTAAACTAAACTAAAGCCAGCACTAGGTAGTTAAAATCACCTCTCGACGGTGGTATCTTTCGATACATTCGTGGAGAGGGGCCAGGCGATGTCTCGAGAGTACTCAGAAATGTGTCTAACCCGTATTTTTGAGGGGTGCGCGTATTGTTGTTCGTATCTGACATCATGGTACATTACATTCTCCGAGTTGATTTGCATCAATAGCCCAAGTAAACACGATTGTGGCGTTTTGAAAGTCAATGTGATAACTCTTTGGGACATAAACTCGCGACTCGCGTATACCCCGTGGTCCTGTTCGCTTCAAAGGAGCATACCGTTTTGCTCCTAAAACTGGTACTATGGGGCCGTCTAGATATATCACTCTACCACTTATTTCAGACACGTCAACGCGTACCCTAGAAGACACTAAACCATCGATGGCCGGGTGTACCTAGTTTTACATTACGAGTTAAAAACAACATAAACAGATAAGGCTCCGAACCAGCGCGAATTAAGGTTTTCAAGTGGGTGGAATACTGCAGTCTACTCCATGGGTCTCGCACCCCTCAAGCCAAGAAATGTGAGCTCCCGGTAATAACGACCGGAAACTCGGTTCATTCAACGAAGTGATCGTTCATGCAAGGGACCGACGATCTTTGCGGACCAACAGAGTCCAACTAACGATGATTAGCCACATGAACGGCTGACCACAGTACATGATGATCTACGACGTAACTAAAATGGCTAGCATTTTTACGTCGTTTCATCATTCAAGTTCGAAACTTGACGCGGTATGGCTGCACCTACGTCATAGCTCAACCGTGGTTGCAAAAGCCCAGTTCTAGACTCTCCTAGCGATCTATAAAAGCTGGTAAACATCCAGGTTTTCCCTTCATCGTCCTCTCCATCATGAATCCTTTCCTCTTATCGGTTCTCGCTGTGGCAAACGCAGCGGCCTTGTCTAAGCGCGACGCCCTGATGACAATCACTTACTACGCTGCTCCTGATTGTGCACCTCGAGGTGCTTGTGGCCTTGATTGTGTCCGAGAGGACACGATTACTTTGAATCGTGGCGACACCTGGGACGGCTTCAAGTTGCCTGGCACCAATCAAGTGCACGCTTTCAAAGTGAAATGGAATGATGCTCAAGGAGATGTCGGCTTGCGCCTTTTTGAAAAGTGCACAGGCTGGTCTAAGCTGATCTGGAGTGGCGACGAAGGATGCTACATTGTCAGCAAAGGTGTGGAAAGTTTCAAATTAGAAACTGGTCACAGCACTCACGAAGATCCTAACACTGGAGACAGTTGTGATAAGGACGGTGCTAGTAAGACCACAGAGCAAGGTGACAGCAATGACACCGGTTCAGATGCCGACGGGGGTGCTCCTTCTGTTGACGCGACTCTGGTTGCTACTTTCAAACCGGTCGATGTCCCCGGTTGTAAGTATCCCAAGGGTGAATGGAGAGGTGAAGCAGTTGTCAGCAACGAAAAGGTTAAAACCGGTAACAAACCAATTCTTGAAGCCATTAAGGAGTTTAGAAACACCAAACTTCATAAGCAGTGTGGGGAACAGATCTGCACCGATGCAAAGTATACTTTCACACCGTCATTTTATCAACATGGCATCAGAACTTTTGCCGATTTTGACGTCAAACTCTCCATCAGCGGGAACTTCAATGAAAAACTTGACTTCTTTATGGACCTACTTGAGGATGCCATTGAAAACTCTGAGGTCGAGAAGTATGAGGAGCAGGGTGGGTCTGGTCGGTTCAGTAAAGTTGCTGGTGGTCCATTGATCACAAAGGTTAAGCAGTATGAAAGTCCTAACCTTTACAAATTCTCGATGTCGCAAGACTGCAACGCTGCTCCCATCACGTTCGAGTTTAAGGTAGAATCAGATTTCAAAGGCGAAGTCAACTGGTGTGAAATCGGCAGTGAAATCGTTGAAATGGGAGCCAAGAATTTCAAAGTTGATAAGATTCAAGAGGGCATCAACCTCATTTGCACAGCTATCGATGCCATCAAAGGAGAAAAAAATTGACTCTTTGGGACAAGACTTTCTCGATTGAATGGGTTTGTCCTTAATTATACCAACTTTTGTATATCATCGCTGACGAATGGCCAATTCCTAGGACAGGAAATCTGATAGCGTCCGCTTTGTATACCTTTAAGAACACTAGTCTTCTCAACATCTAGAGGTCCTCGTGCCCATTAGCAAGTATTCCAAGTGATCCGAGGAAAGCTCCCATTCTAAATACAGCGCGTGGTTGACGCCTTTGAATATCGTCGTCAAATTCTTCGGCGGATAACGGGTATGCAATCATGATTAATTTTGAGTTGTTCCAGCACGTGCTTGCTTTACGCTCAGACTCATGTTATCTATCTGCTCCAATTTCAGGCCAAAGAATGCTTGGCTAGCCACGCGTTCTTAAGCCCCGTCGAACAATACTTCCACGCTGAGAAGTCGTGTTCAAACTCTCTAAACGGTGTGGTCAATAAATGTTGTCATTGAAGTGGACACCCTGTTCAAGGATGGTGTTGTCCTAGCACCAGCTAGTAGCACGGCCTTGTGTCGTAATCTGGGTTGAGTACGAGCGCGTCTCGCTTAATCTCGTATCTGACATCATCGCACATAATGATACGAATCAAAGCGATAGTCTGAATTTGGAATCTAGTGTTTCAGAATGCGAAACGGGAAACCTACTGAGCATAGGGTCCAGGACACCCAGCTCCTGGTTCTTGTGTCCAGACAAGGAAAATGATGAACTCAGCTAGTCAATGTAAAAGATCTCAGTCTGTCCAGAGATTTAGGTTACAAACGATCAATCTGATGACGCGTTACCGCATCACACGGCTAGAGAATTGCTTTGATTACGGGGCTTTAAACAAAACAATGTATGTTGACGTAGAAAATGTTCTCTTAAACGCTTGTGGAGGTTTTGACACAGTTCAGTGCTTCTGTCGGCAGGCGGATCTCGTTTGTAAGGTACCGATCCTCCTGATTTGAGCCGTGTAGCATTTCCCACCGCTAGAAGGTAGTATGTTGGGTGTCCCAAGCTACTTGGCATAAATGGAGTATCTCACAATTGCCCCCATATTTGCCTGAAACCCATAGCGAAACGATTGCAGATACGGCGAGAAAACCAGGCCGTGTTTGTGGACAAAACAGGTTCTAGATTTCTATCTCTGAACTATAAAAAGTCCCCCACCACCCTAGACTTCATCATCATCATGAAGTTCACTCTCTTATCAATTCTTTCAGCAACCCAAGCAGCCATTTTGGCTAAGCGCGACGCCCTGATGTCTATTTCCTACTACGCTGGCCCTGATTGTGCCCCTAAGGGTGCTTGTGGAATTGATTGTGCTAAAGAGGATGCAATCTCCTTAAATCCCGGGGACAGCTGGGACGGCTTCAAGTTGCCCGGCACCAATGCAGTCCATTCCTTCAAAGTGAAGTGGAACCATGCGAATGGAGATGTTGGCTTACGCGTTTTTGAGACGTGTACGGGCTGGTCAAAGCTGATCTGGAATGGTGATGAGGCCTGCTACAATATCGCCAAAGGTGTCCTGCGTTTCGAATTGGAGACTGGGCACAGCACTGACGAACATCCCGCAGGTAATGAAAACTGTGATAGCGTTGGCAAAAATGATCAGGAAGTTAGCTCGTCTAAAGTCGCCACTTTAGATGTACCTGAAAAGGCGAAAGAATGCAACAAGGGACCGCAAGACTGGAAACTTGAGGCGCTCCTCAGTGACAAGAAAGCGAACACTGGTGACAAGCCGATCCTAGAGGCAATCAGAGAGTTCAGAAAAAACTCCAGAAAAGATACATGTCGTGACCAGCTCTGCAGCTCTTATTCCTTTACTCCACTTTACTGGGCTTATGGCAAAAAGGTCCCAACTGAGCCCAAGGTGGAATTCGAGATCAGAGGCAACTTCAACACGAAACTCGACGATTTCTTGGACGTGCTTGAGAGAGTTGTTCAACAAGAAGGCCTTGAAGAAACTACAGAGGAGGGAGGTACGGGTCGCTTCCTCAGAGGTTCCGGTGGTCCCGATATCATAAAAGTCAAACAATATCTGAGTCCTAGTTTATACAGGTTTTCCATGGCAGAGGGTTGCGACGTCAGTTATACATTCGAGTTCGAAGTGAAATCCAAGTACACGGGCAAGGTTGACTGGTGTGAGACTGGTAAAACTATTCTCTCGTTAGCCGGCATAGGTTTTATGCCTACTAAGTACGCTGAAGTGGCCTTGGATCTTGCTTGCATGGCAGCGGATGCAATGAAGAGTGATGACTCAGAATAGATAAACAGATATTTACGTTTAAGAAACTCATGACACCTTCCATTACTGCTAGCGTACTGTTTGAAGTGCGATTCTTGTATCTCCGCCGGGACTCCGGCGGGCCGCCTTGCATTACGCCGGAGTAATTTAAAAAGTTGACCCTGGCACGGCTGGGCGGGGCCCCCTGTAAACGGCCCAATCACGCGGAAGCGCGCCCAATTACTATGCTACCGGGTCCCTGGTTGCTATCCCCACCTTCCAAGCTGTTTCCCCACCGCGCCAACGGTTTTTCTCGCCCGCTGACCCCTCGGCCAACGGTCCCCCAGCGTACCGGACCCGTCCGAAACCCGCTGAAAAATAGCACTTTGACCGGTCCAGCGGCCCATTGACCCCCTTGACACCACTACTCCACCACGCCCGGCCCCTGGCCCAAGTCTCGTAGCCGCACCGCCCCCGTAATCCCCGGGCTGACTCTGAGCCATCGCACGTGCATCTGATTGGCCGTGCAGGGCATCCCGTGCGAAATAAAAAACCGGGCCTTCACCCAGCGAAGCTAACCACACTAGTGATTCACCAACACAATATGATTGACGTAGTACTTGGCGCCCAGTTTGGCGACGAAGGCAAGGGCAAGGCGGTCGACATCTTGGCCGCGGACGTCGACGTGTGCGCGCGCGCCCAGGGCGGCAACAACGCCGGGCACACCATTGTGGCCAACGGGATCAAATACGACTTCCACTTGTTGCCCCTGGGGCTTGTGAACCCGAACTGCCAGAACCTCATTGGCAACGGTGTCGTGGTGCACGTGCCGTCGTTCTTCGAGGAGCTCAAGGCGCTCGAGCAGAAGGGGTTGGACTGCCGCGACCGGTTGTTCTTGTCGCTGAGAGCGCACTTGACGTTTGACTTCCACAAGCGCACCGATCTGTTGAAGGAGCAGGAGTTGCTGACCACCAAGAAGCTGATTGGCACCACCGGCAAGGGCATTGGTCCCACCTACTCCACCAAGGCGCTGAGACTGGGTTTGAGAGTGCACCACTTGGTGAACCCCGACCCCGAGGCGTGGGAGGAGTTCAAGGCCCGCTACTGGCGCCTTGTTCACTCGCGCCAGAAGCGGTACGGCGAGTTTGACTACGACGCCGAGGCCGAGTTGGCCCAGTACGAGAAGTACCGCGAGGAGTTGCGCCCGTTCGTGGTGGACGCCGTCACCTTTATGCACAAGGCGGTGGTGGCCAACAAGCGCATCCTCGTGGAGGGTGCCAACGCGCTTTTGCTCGACATTGACTACGGTACCTACCCCTACGTGACCTCGTCGCTGACGGGTATCGGTGGTGTGTTGACCGGGTTGGCGGTGCCTCCCAACACCATCAACAACATCTACGGGATTGTCAAGGCGTACTGCACCCGTGTGGGTGGCGGTCCCTTCCCCACCGAGCAGTTGAACGAGGTCGGTGAGACCTTGCAGGACGTTGGTGCCGAGTACGGTGTCACCACCGGGCGCAAGCGTCGTTGTGGGTGGTTGGACTTGGTGATGATGCAGTACCTGCACTGGATCAACGGGTACACCGCGTTGAACATCACCAAGTTGGATGTTTTGGACCAATTCAAGGAGATCAAGGTGGCTATTTCCTACCTGATCGACGGCAAGAAGTTGGACACCTGGCCCGAGGACTTGCACGACCTTGCCAAGGTTGAGGTTGAGTACAAGACCTTCCCCGGCTGGGAGCAGGACATCACCGGCATCAAGACCTACGACGAGTTGCCCGAGAACGCCAAGAAGTACTTGGACTTTATTGAGGAGTACTTGAAGTGCCCCATTAAGTGGGTTGGCACTGGTCCCGGTAGAGAGTCGATGTTGGAGAAGAAGCACTAGGTTAGGATAGAGAATGGAAGGAAGAATAGAAATGGTGGAGATTTGAGTGGATTGGAGTGGGCGTGGAAGAAGTGGTGTAGGTATTTAACATCCTGTCAAACGGTTTCGGTATTTGCAGTGAGCTTATGTTACAGGTCCTTGTACAAGCCAGAACGTGCTAAATGTTATGGGGTTCATCTGTACGGAGCCTAGCTCTTGTACCGCTTGAGCTCCTCTCCATGCAGCGGTAAGACGCACAAAAATTATAGAACCACACCACAATCACGCAAACGGGCCACGAGTTTTCTACGATTCCAGGTGGTCCAATATTACAAAAGGTCAGGAATGATTGGCCTAGTGCCTGTCTCCTGCCATTGAGTCTTTTCCTACGGGCTAACCGTCTGGCTAATGCTTACCTTTCGGCTGGGCTATGTTGCACGGCGCTACGCCCATACCACATCATCGACTTAAAAAAATCGTGTTAATATTGCTTGCTCAGACCGCTGAAGGAGTTTTAGGTTGATTTCCCGGGTTTTCTCCTTCAGCGGCTGGAGGCTTGTCCTGGTCGTGGTGACCAGGTAGTGCATATAAACGGATTTGCTTGTGGTTGCCCAACGGGCGACACTAGGCAACTGAAGCAAGTCAAAAACGGTACGATGCTATTCCATGAGTACTCAGACGCTGCTACTACGCTGAAAAAAATTTCGGGAAAACAAGGCCCTTGGGGATCCTCTATTCGTTAGAATAATGTCACGTGACTTGTATCACATGATACTAACAAAATCGAATATAAGGACCAGTTGACAACTCCGGCAGTATTATTCGCCGATGGAGTATCACCATGGCTTTTTTGTGAAACACTAGCACTGTAACCATTAGCAGTTTTCGCGTTGGACGAGCCCAAGAAGGATTAATTCAAGACAGGCCCCAAAACGTTCCAAACCAATCAAACAAAAGCAAAGACCCCATCTAAAAAACCATCAGACATAAAAGCCCACCGCCCACCGTGTCAGCCACCCCTCTACATCTCTCTCCTTCTCCTACCTTCATCCCCCTCTCCCTTCGTCAGACGCGTACAAGCCGCACGCGATTATCTAACCACCACCTACCCCATGAAGGCCTTAATCGCGGCAAACGTGGCGGTCCGCGTGTGGACGGCGTTCCACATGATCATCCCGGACTGTGACGAGACCTACAACTACTGGGAGCCCCTCAACGTGTTGTTTCGCGGCTTCGGCAAGCAGACGTGGGAGTACCTGCCCGAGTACGCGATCCGTCTGTGGGCATACTTGCTTGTGTACTACACTGTGGGCTACCCGCTCTCGTGGTTTAACGAGGCAGTGATGTTCTACGGGTTGCGTGTGCTCATGGTGGCGTTCACCGCCTACGGCGAGTACCGCATGTTCGTCGCGCTCCGCCGCCAGTTCAATCCGCTGGTGGCACAGTGGTTCTTGTTTTTGCTGACGGTGGCGCCCGGGATGGCCCATGCGGGCGTTGCGTTGTTGCCGCTGCTGTTTGCGATGCAAACTCAGCTCTTGGGGGTGGCTGCTGCTCTTGATGGCAACTACGCGACCCTGGCGGTGTGGCAGTTGGTTGGGGGGTTCCTCGGGTGGCCGTTTGCGCTTGCGCTTGGGGTGCCCTTGGGTTTCTGGACCCTCCACAAGCGCCACTGGTACATTATTGCCGAGGTGGTAGTGGCCACGGGGCTCATTGCCGCGACGATGATTGCGGTGGACCTGGCGATCTACCAGCGGTTCTTGCTTGTGCCGTGGAATATTGTGCGCTACAACGTGTTGTCGCTGGCAGATGGTGTTGGCCCTGACATTTTCGGAGTCGAGCCCTTTTCGTACTATGTGATCAATCTCTTGCTCAATTTCAACGTCGTGGCGGTTGCTGGGTACGCGGGATCGGTGCTCAACTACGTGATGTTGCACAACCGGCGCGCGGTGTGGCTTGTACTGGCCCCCCTTTTGATCTGGCTGGTGATCTTCTTTGCCCAGCCCCACAAGGAGGAGCGGTTCTTGTACCCTGTGTACCCGTTGGTGGTGGTGAACGCGGCGTTGTTGGCTACCAAGGTGCTTTCCTACGTGCCCTACCGCGCGCTCAAGGTGCTTGGAGCCGTGGGTATCGCCGTGATTGGCGTGCTCCGCACCCTTGCCCTTGTGATGAACTACCTGGCTCCGTTAGACGTGATGGCGATTTTCCGTGCTCCCGAAGTCGAAGACGTGTTCCCCGAGCCCAAGGGGTTGCAGAACGTGTGTATCGGCAAGGAGTGGTACCACTTCCCGACGCTGATGCTCTTGCCCCAGCGGTTTAGATTACAGTATGTAGAGCTGGGGTTCGACGGGTTGTTGCCTGGAGACTTTCCTGAGGGGGGCTCGTTCGTGCTGCGGGCGCTGACGATGCCCGAGCGGATGAACAACCGCAACCAGTGGGACCCGCTGAAAATTGTTCCCGTGAGCCAGTGCGCCTACTACATTGAGTCTGGCCCGCGGTTGGACCCGGCGGAGTGGGCTCCGATTGCCTGTGAAGAGATGCTTGATCCCGCGGCCCCGCAGGGACCCGGCCGTCTCTTGTGGATCCCCAAATGGTCCGACCAGCGGGTGTCCAAGATGGAGTATTGCGTGTACAAGCGGGCCACCCCAGTGTAGATAGTAAGTAGACTAATTCAGGTTTGCATCGCATACGAGGGCCTATTGTTGGGCCGTTGAGTTACAAGTATAGCCGGCCAGGGTGCATTCATGTGCATCCAACGGTTGGGCAACAGCGGACAGGCGTTACCGATGAGGCAAGGAAGAGAGCAAGCAACTAGAGTCAGCGCAGTCAAGCTACGTATTTGGGTTTTGTGTTTGGTTATTGTATTTGTAATTGAACCTCCACATTTTCAGCAAGTTTACTCGACAATACATTGTTCTTAGCCTTTTTACACCATTTCTGAAAAATTGAATTTTTCACGTTTTTCCGGATTCGACAATAACCCAAACATCATCCCATTTACCACATGAAACCCCCTTTTCCTGCCCGCCCACCAACCACCGCCAATCTCCTCTGGGCTAGGCAATCTCCGATCGGCAAAACCACATTACCCCTGACTAACCTCCAGTTTAAACTTCAGCCACTCACCTATGACGTAATAGTCGTGGCCGGCACATTCCCCGGACTTGTCACGAACCCCCTACTAACGGCGGCAGCAATACGGCAAAATCAGTCGGAGAACCCGCGAGTGGCAAAAGTGCCGAGGAAATCGCCCCGAACCGCCAATTGGCACACCACTCGTAAACACCTCTAGCACTCAGCGTGGGCTCCATGGCCCACGTCGGTGGCAGCTACACACCAGCTGGTATCATTATATATGCATTACGGACGGCTATACAGCTACAATTCCTCGCCAAAGTACTCGGACAATACCACCCGCGATTTTTTGAATGCGGTCTTGGCCTTTTCGGTGGCGTCCTGGACAAGCACCAAAAAGTCCTTGTCGGAGGTGATGGGCTTGTCGTCCTTGTCGGGGGCTGCGTCGCCCGCGTCGTCGTCGTCGTCATTCTCTATCACTTTGCCGTCCTCGCCAATGAGGCACCGGTCAAAGTTGTTGCGGTGGCCGTAGTTCTGGATGCGCTCGCACTGGTGCGAGAGGGTGACAAGACCCAACGCTGCTGCCAGGCCCTTGATGTAGTGTCCCAACAGCAGCAACGTGTCTAAGTTGCCTGCCTCGATGTTGGTGTCGAGCTCACCCACGGTTTCCTCGAACTGGGTGACAAAATCCTGGAACAACAGCAACGCCAAGCCGTCCTCGTCTTCGTCCATGATGGCAATGAGCTCGCTGAACACCGACCAGTCGACAAGCCCGGAAGCCTGGAGCTTTTCGTTTTTCGTGTCGTCGTCAACCATCAACAGGCCAAGGGAGCAAACGGAGGGGGAGGTACTGGGGAGGGGAACGGTTGTATGGGGCACACGCGTCTCTGGTGACCGGGTGCTGGTGTAAAGGGGTGTAGCGCGTGGCTGTGTGGGTGAAGTAAGGATATACACTGTTGTCAGATATTCGCACTCACTTTTTTTGCCTGACGTAATAGGGCTTCCATTGTTGTCGGTGGCCGCAATCCCAAAGTGAAGGCCCCAGGGCTCGCCACCGGATTTACGAGGGTCCAGCGGTTGCTACATTGGGACAGCACGCCGCGAGTTTTGGGGATTTTGGGTGGCGAAAGTAGCGAAGGGTGCTCCGGGCTTTGATTGGCCGGTCCAGGGTCATCAGCGATGCCGGGTGCGGCAATTGACGCATGGCTGCTGACAACTCCGGTACCAGGGCCGTGGTCCAGACCGGAGGGCCAAAAAATAACGGGAGACAGAGGTGGAGCAGGAACCGGAAAAGTGCCATCGCCAAATGGGCCCACACACGCGATGGGCCCACCCACAAGGCTGTCAGCGACATCTGGAACCGCGTCCACGGCAACTGGTGCCGACGCCCACGATCTATATTTAGGTCGGAGTTGCAGCCACAAACGCCGGTCGCGAGCCCGTTCAGACGAACTTGAAACAGGCACTGTAGGCTGAGGTCACGGCCCGTGACGCTGCCGGACACCCGCGGGATGCCGGTTGCCGAAACAGACGCATTGTTTCGGTAGTCTCGTCAATGCAGCCTGCTGTGGGTCGCTGAGACCATGCTGGGCTCGCTAAACAATGCGTGTGGGGTAGGTGGGTGGACAATGTGTGGGAGGAAGGGTGCGGTGTGTGTGACCAGCTAGTAAAGGGGTGGCAACAATACAGCCAATCCCGAGCGATAGGTGACCTGGAAAACTGCTCAGGAAAGGATCATTGCAATCATCTGAAACTAATAATCTTACAGACCACTAGTTAAACTACAACTGGAGTCACCTTCTGGTCACCGACCTACCACCAGACTCTTTATACACCAGCCCTTTAACCACCAGCCTCTTTAGCCACCACCCCTCTATCACACTACCATTACTCTAGCTGTATTAGTCTATCATCTA
Organism: Diutina catenulata; assembly: GCA_030560525.1. NCBI lineage: Eukaryota > Fungi > Ascomycota > Pichiomycetes > Serinales > Debaryomycetaceae > Diutina > Diutina catenulata. Next base: position 19,160 of record JAKTTW010000108.1, read on the forward strand.
TGTTCGAACCAGTCGTCTAGTGCGTCAACTCAAACAAGTCGCCAAGCTTCGACGCGTAGTACGTCGGCTGCTCCGCCGGCGCCAACCCGTGCACAGTGTCCTCAGTCTCGATCCCCGTCAACACCAACAACGTGTCGAGCCCGCCATCGCGACCGAATTTCATGTCGGTGTTCAACCGGTCCCCGACCATGAGCCCGCGCTTCGGGGCAGCCTTCAACGGGGGGTTTTCCGCTTTGATGGCGTCCAACATCGCCTGGTTGGGCTTCCCGCAAATGGCGTCGGGCTGGCGGCCCGCCGCATACGCCACCAGCTCGATGATCAGCCCCGCCCCCATCAACAATTTGCCGTGGGCGGGGAACGTCAGGTCGATGTTGGTGGCCAAAAACGGCAACCCTCGAAGAAGGTACTGGAGGGTCGCCAGAAGCTTGAGGTACGACAAGTTGAACGAGAGCCCTGCCACCACCGCCCCCACCGCGTCGTCCAACTCGGTGAGCGCGGGGTGGGAGTCGTCGAACGGGACCTGCATGAGCAGCGGGTCGGTGCCTCCGACCGTGGTGTACCCGCGTTCCTGCAACTCGGTCTCGATCCCCTTTTCGCCAAGCACCCACACCTTCTTGTCCTTGGGCAACCCCAAAATGGAGTCGACATAGACGGCGGTGGCGTACAGCAGGCCAAACACCTCCAGCTTGTCGATGCCGTGGATGCCCATGCTGGCAAACTTGGTGAGGTAGTCGTTGCGGGACTTGCTCAGGTTGTTGGTGACAAAGTACACCTTCTTACCCGCCTGTTTCAAGAGCGAGATCGTCTCGTCCACGTGGGGCAACAAGTGGTTGCCCGTCCAGATGACGCCATCGCAGTCGAAAATAAAGTAGTCGTAGTCGCGCAAGATCGCCTCCACGTGGCTGGCACTGGTGACTTTGGTGCTCATGGTGGTTATCAGTGCGTGTGTGAAAAATGCGTACCGATAACCCGACGGTGATCCCGCGGGTGTTGCCGCGGGGGAGTCACGTGGAGGCGAGCCAGAACACTAGAGGCCAGGTTTGTGTCTGGGGTACCGGACAGGATCAATGCGGTGGGAGTGGGGTGGGAGTAGAGAGAATAGATTACGGGTGGGTGGGTCGGCTGCCGGTACCGGGAAGGTGGGCCGGGCCATTGTGGGCGTAGCGGGACAAAGGCAGTGTATTTGCCAGAGATTACAAAGTGATCGTGCTTGTGGCAGTGGGCCGAGAGAGTGAGCCGTTATTGTGTACCGGGTGTGTCTGTGTCACCGGTGATAAGGATGCGGTACGATGTGCGTTGACTCAAAGCAGTGATTCACATTCGGAAATGTAAGCACATTCCAGACAAGAATCAGACAGTTTTGGTTTGTGCCAAAGTAGCCTTCTAGGCGGTAGCACGCGAGCGACATCTCTGACATATCCCGGTATCGGCTTATAGAAGATCTACGGAAGGTCTTACATAGTACTAGAAAGCCATTGACTTCCCCCAACTACCCACCCATATAGACTATCCTTAACTTCCTCTACCACCACTAGTCTAATCAAGCCCACACTCATACACCTCCCCCAATCGCCTGTCACCCCCACTTTCTCTTCCTTCTTCCCCACTTCTTTTCGCGCACAATTTGCAGCCATTGAAAAACGCATCTAACCCATGATTCGAAGGGCCACCCGGTTGCTGCGAGCATTACTGTATGCCCTGCGGCCAGACGTGGCGTTTACCACAGGGCAGCCTGTGTTTGAGAACCGTCCACATGCGGTGAAAGCAGGCGATCTCACCCCCGGGATCCTGGCGATGGAGTACTTTGAGCGTCGGCTCCGGTTGGCGGCCCAGATGCCCCCAAAGAGTGTTGCCATCATCACAGGCAGCTCCACCAAGTACGCCAGTGGGCTGGTGTTCTACGAGTTCCAGCAGAATAACGACTTGTACTACCTCAGTGGCTGGCTCGAGCCCGACTCGGTCATTGCCATCGAAAACACCGCTGCGGGGGAGACCGAGTTCCACATGGTGGTTCCGGCGAAACACGAGTGGCGGGACATGTGGGAGGGTGCGAAACTGGGCCTCGAGGGCGCCCACGACATTTTCAACGCCGACCACGTCGTTGACAGCGCCCACGGAGCCTCCCACTTGAAGGACTTGGCTGCACGGGCGTCCCAGGTGTTTGTGGACACTACCAAGCCCGATCTCGCCACCGCGGGGCTCAACAGCACCATCAACCAGATCGCTGGCCGGCCCGGAGTCAAGCTGGTGGCTCCCCTCGTCGCCCAGCTTCGGGCGGTGAAGCTGCCTGCGGAGCTCCGGGTGATGAAGGCTGCGGGCAAGGCCCTGCTGAGAGCGATCAACGCCACCATCGGGCTCGCGCTGGCGGGCCGGGTGCGCCAGGAGAAGGTGCTTGGCAAGATGCTCGACTACCAGTTTGTGTTGCACGGGTGCGACCGCCAGGCATACGTCCCGGTGGTGGCCCTGGGACTGAACGCGCTCACCATCCACTACACCCGCAACGACGACATCATGTACGACGACGAGCTCGTGTTCATCGATGCTGGAGGCAAACTTGGTGGCTACTGTGCCGACATCTCGCGGGCGTGGCCCAACAGCGGGCGTTTCTCGCAGCCCCAGCGCGACTTGTACCAGGTGGTGCTTGACACCAACAAGCAGTGCATCGACCTCTGTCTCGAGGGCACCCTGATGCACGACATCCACGACAAGCTGGTGACGTACTTGTGGCGTGGGTTGCGCCAGTTACCCGGGTGGGAGGACGTGTCCAAGACCGATGTGGGTCGCACGTTGTACCCGCACTACATTGGCCACCACTTAGGGCTTGACTTGCACGACGTGCCCAGCGTGCTGCGGTTCGAGCCGCTCAAGCGCAACAACGTGGTCACCATTGAGCCTGGGTTGTACATTCCCAGAGATGCCAAGTGGCCCAAGGCGTTCCAGGGGATCGGCATTCGGGTCGAGGACGACGTGGTGGTGGGTTCGTCTCCGGCTACGATTACAAACTTGACTGCGGGCTGCGTGAAGGAGGTGATTGACATCGAGTCGTTGGCCGAACACGGGGCTACCACCCCGGAGGTTGGCGTCGAGGTGGTGGAGACTGAGTTGTAGCATAAAGTACATAGGCAATGACACATTGGAACAGAGAATTGAGCGGGGAATATCCCTGCCTGGACGCTGAAAGTACGCTGGGTACAGTCATTAGCTGTTACACGTTACATAACGCGTACAAACGCGGTTGGTTTTACAACAATAAGCCCCATTTTGCGGCCGTTTTGTGCCACTCAACTCGACACGACGGCCAATGTCGCCGTTAACAAGTGGTCCCTTGGCCCAGTTGGTTAAGGCGTGGTGCTAATAACGCCAAGATCAGCGGTTCGATCCCGCTAGGGACCATAGTTTTTGCCCTCACCACTCTCTAGCTGGCGGGTGTCCTCTTTTTACCGCTTCTCTCTGGTTTCGTCTCGCTAGCGTCCCTGGCTCTGACATTCCGTTTTGGGACTAGCGACACTCCTGGGTCGAGTTACCGCATTGGGCAACGACACCGAACCGCTAACGGCTAGCCACAGCGAGAGAAAATCGGGGGCGAGCCACCACAACGCCCGCCACAGGAACGTGGTGCAAACAAGCGTGCCCACGCCAAACACCCCCACTGACCCCTTTTTCCCGCCAGTTTTCTCCACCTCCGTAAGCGCATCGCCCCTTCCGGATCTGTACCCCACATTCGCGCCGGGCCGCGTTGATCAAACCCGCATAAATAGTGCCTTATCGCCAAACTTCCCCAACCCACCCATGTCGCAGCCTGTCACCTTTGAGCTGTTCTTGACCAAAGACCCGTTGACCACCTACTCCGACCCGGCCAAGTTTGCCGCCTACGAGCCCAAGATCGCTGCCTACCGCCAGCGGTTGGCGGACGCGGTCACTGCATCGGGGATGGCCACCGAGTTGCCGAAACTGGTGGAGGAGCTCGCCAAGGACCAGTTCAACCTTGTGGAGTGGTTGTACACCGCGGGCCCGCTCTCCAAAGACGAATTGCGCATCACCGACACCCCTGGGTCCGAACTCGTGGCCCAGATGGCTGCGGGTAAGTTGACCGCGGAGGAGGTGTTCAAGGCATTTGCCCACCGTGGCGTGGTGTGCCACCAGTTTACCAACGCGGCCATGGACTTGTTTGTTGACGAGGGATTGAAACGGGCCCGGTGGCTCGACGCCGAGTTCCAGCGCACAGGCAAGATCGTGGGCCCGTTGCACGGATTACCGATTTCGTTGAAGGAGCAGATGAACTACGGGGGCCGTGTCACCCACGGACTGTACGTCAAAAACATCGAGAACGTGCCCACCGAGCACGGAGTCACCACCCAGCTGCTCGAAAACCTCGGGGCGGTGTTCTACATCCGCACCAACCAGCCGCAGACCTTGATGCACTTGTGCCTGAACAACAACATCACCGGCATCTCCCGCAACCCCTTCAACTTGTCGCTCACCCCTGGAGGCTCGCTGTCGGGCGAAGGGTCGATTTGCGGGTTTGGAGCCCTGGTGATTGGAGTGGGCTCCGACATTGGCGGGCTGATTCGGGGTCCAGCTGCGTTTTCTGGGTGCCACGGGTTGCGGCCGACTACTCGGCGGATCCTGACCCTTGGTGGCATCTCGCTGAACGCCGGCCAGGAGCTGGTTCCCGCCGTCGGAGGCCCGTTGTCGCGGTCGATGGACGACATCGAGTTGTTTATGCGGGTGTTGATCAACGAGGGCCACTCGGACGAGCGTGACAACTGGACGTTGCCCATGCCCTGGCGGCAGGTGGCTGCGCCCGCGCCCGACCAGTTGACGGTGGCGGTGATGTACGACGACGGGATTGTCAAACCCACGCCGCCGATCCAGCGTGGTTTGCAGCACACAGTGGACAAGCTCAAGGCTGCCGGGGTCAAGGTGGTGACTTTTGAGCCCCTCGACACCCAGGTGGCCTACGAGACCGTCACCAACATGTACACCTGTGACGGCAACTGGATGAACCGCCAGTTGTTGGGCGAGCTGGGGGAGCCGTTGTGCAAGTTGACTAAGTGGTCGCTCAACTACGGCAAGGGAGACACCGAGTACCCCGCGCACGAGGTGCGCCAGCTTAACTTCACTCGCGACGGGTTGCGCAACAAGTACAACTCGTGGTTGGTGGACAACAAGGTGGACTTCATCATCGCTCCCGTGTACCACAACGTGGCTCCCAAGCCCGAGACCGCGTACAACTGGTCGTACACCACGTTGTTCAACATCTTGGACATGCCGTCGTTGACGTTCCAGACGGGTCTTTTCTCCAACCCCGAGGTGGACCAGTGGGGCTCCGACCACGCGGACTACCACTACCGGTCGCCAATGGAGCAGTTGGAGCTCGAGCAGTACGACCCGAAGGAGTTTGACCACGCCCCGATTGCGTTGCAGATTGCGGGCCGGCGCTACTTTGACGAGGAGGTGGTGGCTGCGGGCAAGACCATCGTCAAGATCTTGGGGGTGGACCTTTACAAGAGAGAGTAGATAGAATGCATGTTAGAGTAATGAATAGACAGAACATGAGAAAACCGAGAGAAATGGGTGGATATGGGCAGACTGGATTAGCATAGTTGGTAAAGATTCCAGTACAATTGGTTGGAGCAAGGGCGTTAACTCCCGCCGGAGTTGCTGTTGCAGCTGTAACACAAGATTGCACTCGACTGCAAATAAGCATGTAGAATCTGTAACGAAGGCTCCCATGCTGCAGTGTGCTAACGTATAGTGTAGCCGTGGCTGGCTACGACAGTCACCCGATTGTCTGTCACCTTCTTTCATCTCGCCGATCTTCACAGGATCTCGCCAAAAGCAACGTCCATTGAATTTCTCTTCGTCCTCCGTTCTATTTTCGTTGTGCCATTAAATTTCTTTTGCTCCCGTTCAGCCGTTGACATGCAATACCTAAAAGGGTATCGTGTGACGATTGCGGCTAAACCTACATTTTCTCCACGCTGGTCGCACAGGGGTTCTCTGCTGAACTCCCACCCGCCTCTTTAGTCCGTCCCGCCCGATGGCGACGCTGTCACCGTCACGGCGAGGCCATCGAAGCATCGCTCCCGACCAGGGAGATAATTGCCTATCACACAGTCACCCCACCCCCAAAACCACCCCACGGCACCACCAGCCCCGCGATCCCGGCCGTTTTGCAGCCAATACCGTTGATCGCCGAATCGCCGGAGCCGGGCGAGTGCATTTCACGTGCATATCAGATCAACTAACACGCTCGGCACAAAAAAGCCGTTGGTAGCCGCGAAATCACCCAATCCGGGACGCGGACGACCGTGGGCCACTACAGGCCGCCCCACCTGCTCCGAGTGTCCCCGAGGGCTCGTTACCGTAGCAAATGATTCCCAAGGGGTGGTTCATAACCTACCCCACCTAGACCCCACCATCAACGGTTGTGGGGGTATTCGGTCACGCGCCAGCAGTTGCAGCAACCGCTGGCAAACTTTAACAGCGTCACATGACACCCCGGTTTCGGCGGTGGCTGTTGTCAATAAAGAAAAAAGAAAAGAGGCGGGGAAGTGCTCGATGGGCTCATCGGTACCCCAGACGGTATGCTGACACAGTCACCGGGCGGCGGGTGCTACTCACTGGCGGCGGCCGCCCACCGCGCTCTACCTCGGTTTTCCCATGTCTCAGGGTCGGTCACTGCGCTAAGCACGTGGAATTCGAGAGGGGAAACTCAAAACGCGCATTTGTTCCTAGTTTAGCCGATGAGGGGGAAGCCACGGCACCAGGCGCCGTCGGTAGCGGCTAAAACTAGATTTGCCAAGTGATATCGTAGACCCCACCCGCGAATGACCCTTGTAGGGATGCTTTTTGTTGCGCCATGGCCAAATACAAAACTAGCGCTCGCCCGAGCTCGCGGGCGATGATTAATGAATCATCACGGACAAAAGGAAGTCACGTCACTGTGGAGCCGACCACGTTGAAAATCGGGCACGGGTCTACGGCCCCCGAGGCCACGCCACCACCACCCCCGTGCCATTCGTCCCCTACACCACCGTCTCCAACTGCTGCCAGCTCGTCCCAGATCCCGTGGCCACCTCTCGAGTGTGACGCGCTCGACCCCACACGTCACTTTTCGCTGTGAAAAATTTGTATAAATAATCGCGGGTGCGACCAATTGCGGCAAAATATGAGCAGCGTTCGTGCCCAGGAGTTGTTTGCCCAGTTTGGCGACGGCGACAAGTTGTCGCTCGACGCGTTCATCCGCATTCTCAACCCGTTCCCCTCCGACCTTAGTCGCGATTCCTATGCGTTGTTGTATTTGATGGCGGACCGCGACCGCAAAGGGTTTGTGCTGAAGGCGGACTGGACCCGGTTCATCGACACGTTGACCCTGGTGGACGGCGAGTTCAAGTTGTTGTTTGAGTTCATGGACCTGAACGCCGACAAGCGCATTTCCTACGACGGGTGTGTGCGGGCGTTGCTGCGGCTCAATAAGCTGATTGACCCCAATTACAAACCGAAGTTGGGAAAGCTGAATTGGGCGTACTTCACCCGGTTCTTTGACCCGTTTGGGTACATTGGCATCGAGGACTTTGTGGCCCTCACCAATAACTTGCCTCTCACCAAGTTGATTGGTGGTTTTGAGGTGATTGCCAAAAACGGGTTGATCACTCCCGACCAGTTTGTCCAGTTGTTGCAGACCAACTTGGCGCACAAGGTGCTGCCGAGACTCCGACACAGTTTGGCGGACGTGGCGCTGTTCTTCCCCGACAAGAAGCAGTTCTCGTTGGCCAACTTGTTGTTTGTTTACAACGCCATCAACAAGGTGGACTTGTTGAACGAGGTGATTGCCAACACCCCGCCCACTGCGGCGGACAAGGAGGACATCCTCATCAACAAAATGGATCTCTACCGTCATTTGAACGACCACCTCTTGAAGCTGTCCAACTTCAAGCCGGTGTCGATCCGCGAGTTGGACTTGTTGTTCCGGTTGATCCACCAGGGCGGTGACGACGTGCCCAGACGCGAGTTGATTTCTTTCTTAAACCCCAACTACCAGAACAACTTGCCCACCCTTGATCCCATCTTCCACGACGTCCACCTGCCGTACGCGCACAAGACGGGCCACTTTGACACCGACAACTTTTCGTTGTGGCCGGTGGTGGACTCCCTCTACCTGTTCTTCCTCGGTTCGATTGCCGGGTGTATTGGTGCCACCGCGGTGTACCCCATTGACTTGGTCAAGACCCGGATGCAGGCGCAAAAACACAAGTCGCTCTACGACAACTCGTTCGACTGTTTCAAGAAGATTGTTGCCAAGGAGGGTGTCAAGGGGTTGTACTCCGGTTTGGGTGCCCAGTTGGTGGGTGTGGCTCCCGAGAAGGCCATCAAGTTGACCGTCAACGACATGGTGCGTAAAATCGGGACTGACGAGAACGGCAAGATCACCATGGGGTGGGAAATCATTGCTGGTTCCTCCGCCGGTGGGTGTCAGGTGATTTTCACCAACCCGTTGGAGATTGTCAAGATTCGTTTGCAAATGCAGGGCCACGGTGGTCCCACCGCCCCTGGCGAGATCCCCAAAAAGCAGTTGCTGGGGATGCAGATTGTGCGCCAGTTGGGTCTCAAGGGGTTGTACAAGGGTGCGCTGGCGTGTCTTCTCAGAGATGTGCCGTTTTCCGCCATCTACTTCCCCACCTACGCCAACTTGAAGAAGTTCATGTTCGGGTTTGACCCCGAAGACCCCAACCAGAAGAAGTTGCTGACTTGGCAATTGCTTATCTCGGGTGCGCTTGCTGGTGCCCCCGCTGCATTCTTCACCACCCCCGCCGATGTCATCAAGACCCGGTTGCAGGTGGAGACCAAGCCCGGTCAGGTCAAGTACAAGGGCATCATGCAGGCGTTTGCCGCGATCTTGAAGGACGAAGGTCCCCTGGCGTTCTTCAAGGGTTCGTTGGCCCGTGTGTTCCGGTCATCTCCCCAGTTTGGTTTCACCTTGGCCCTGTACGAGTTCTTGCAGAACATGTTCCCATTGACCCCGCCCATGACCAAGGAGTCGCTGTTCAAGTCGGTTTCCGGGTACCCTGGTATCTACGACTTGCTGAACGACCAGGTGTACAACTCGCAGGCGCCCAACAAACGTCTTGTGTACCTTTCCAAGCTGAAGTTGATGGGCACCCAGCCGCCGGCGGACAAGAAGCTGGACCCCATGGTCAAGATTCCCGCCGAGTACTTGTACAAGTCCCAGGACACCATCAAGATCTTGTTAGACTTGGACTACAAGTTTGGTAACTTCGGACCGGAGGCTTACAACGCCTTCATCAACAAAAAGGATTAATGATAGACCCCATAGATGCCATAGAGTTTTATACGATTAATGATTGACCCGAAAGGACGTAAGGTAAGGACCCTGGGGAGGCTTACCAGCGAGCAACGAGAAGGGTAGTGAACGGGAAGCAAGGGTACCAAGAGGGATTTGTGGCTGGGTAGCCAGAGGGTATAGAGTGGGTAATGAGGGTAGTGAGAAGGATTGAGTGGGTAATGAGAGTGCCCTCAATGGTACCGTGAAGGCACCTTGGTCTGATTTGAGTATGGAAAGTAAATTGGTCGTGGGGTATCGGTCCGATGCCAGGGGTTAGTTCAGACATCTGCATCTGCGGCCGCGACCGTTGCCGATTGTGCATTCTTCGTTGGAGATCACCAGCTTTGTGGCCCATTGTACCTAAAGGGCCCCGCTAACGGGGCACTAGCATGTGAAATGCGGGGCACAGTCAACTGGAATACTTGTAGTTTCGTAGGCGGTTGGAAAACCAGTAGTGATATCGTAGTTACTATGCTCTACCCTCAATCTCCTGATCTCTTTATTCCCGCTTCGAAACCGTTGTGTCAAAGTGACGTTTCGATTGAAAAGCGGGGTCACACCACGGTGACAGCTTGAACACAGCCAGCAAGTAAAGGGCCACGGTTCGAGCAAGGTAGAAGTCCACGTGCCTCGTAGCGAGTGTTGATCTCCGATTCCAGCTTGGCATCTCCGAACCGGGCGCCCCGAACCCCTCCCTACTCATCGAGCCGAGGTTCGTCTTCCCCCACGAAACGGAGTTGGCTGTCTGCAGGAAACCCCGATCGGGGTTTAAATACCAAGGTATTCATGAGCGTAATCATCAGAAATGTCTGAAGCGTTTACCTACGAAGTCAAGGATAAGATCACCGTGATTCGCATCAACCTCCCCGATGCGCTCGGCTCAATGACCACCGACCAGTACATCGAGTTGGGCAAGTTGATGGAGGAGGCTGACAAGGAGGAGGACACCGTGGTGACGATGCTCGAGCTGACGGGCCGGTTCTTCAGCTCGGGCGCCAACACCAACGACCCGCGCATTGCCAACGCTGACATGGAGGAGGTGATGTCGCACGAGTTCTGGTTCCACCTGTTCATTGCCAAGAACGTGTTCCTCACCGACACATTCCATAACCACAGCAAGGTGCTTATTGCTGCGCTCAATGGCCCGGTGATTGGGTTGTCGCTGGCGCTTGTGTGCTTTTGCGACATGATCTACGTCCGTGACGGTGACTCGTTCTTCATGACCACTCCTTTCTCCAACTTGGGTCTTCCTGCGGAGGGGGCTCTGTCCGCCACCATCTACGCGCGGTTGGGCCAGTCGCTTGCCAGTGAGTTGATTTTGTTCGCTCGGCCCCTCAAGGGCGAGGTGCTCTCGCGGGTCGGGTTTATCAACCACGACTACAAGGGCAAGTACAAAACCTCTGAGGAGTTCAACGAGGCTGTTGAGAAGGACGTGTTGTCGCAGTTTGAGGAGTTGCACTACCCGCTGATCCTTGCCAACAAGCAGTTGCTCAAGATCAACCGCGACACCGCCATTAACGCTGCCAACTCGAAGGAGGCGATGGAGGGGTTCAACCGCTGGATCAACGGTGTGCCTCAGGAGCGGTTCATGCTCATGGCCCAGCGTAGAAGAGAGAAGAAGAAGAGTAAGATGTAGACAGTAAGTCTAGGTCGTAGTGAACGCGCTAATAAATGGGCAATTGATGGTGTGGGACCTTAAAGTTTCAAGATTGACTTTCGCCGTTTTCTCTCCTGAAAATCCTATTGTTTTTCGCTAGTCGTCGCCAAAATGTCGGTCGAGCGAATACGGGCCAATACGACCGCCACGGGTGACTCGTATACCGAGGCGGGTCAAAATGGCGGAGCCCAATGCGCCGATCACGCTAATAGGCCCGAGGCACGCCCAAAGGCTTAGCGTAGCCACTTGAGGAATGACACCTCATGTCATTCGCTAGCGAGCTACAGCCGCATACGGCCAGTTAGGGTTGCGAATATGCGCCCCTGAGCAGGGAAAGCAATGAACTTGTAAACGCTCACCACAGTGGGGGTGCCAAATAAGCAGCCATCCAGAACATTTCTGTTCCCCACCACTTTTCTAGACTACCGCCTCTCCTGTCGGCCTCGTACTTGCCTTCCATGCCCCTGTATCGAAGGTCGTGTCTGCACAAATTTCAGGTACCGCCGCATATATTCCACCGATAACGCTAGCGAATTCAACAACATGTCTGCCAACGAATTCTACTCTCAGGGCGAACAGGGCGAGTACAAGCCTCAGCAATCCAACCAACAGGGCCAGGGTGGTCCCGACGCCCAGGAGGGTGAGCGTGGCTTCATCGGTGACGTCATTGGCGGTGTCACGGGCAAGTCCCACGGGATGTCTGCGGGCGGGCTTGTGGGGTCGATGATCCTGAACCAGTTGCACGGTGGCAAGCAGCAGCAGCAGCAGGGCGGCCTTGGCGGTATGCTCTCGTCCGTGATGGGCGGCGGCAACCAGAACCACCAACAGAACTACAACCAGAACCACCAGCAGTCTGAGGGCGGTCTTGGCGGTATGCTCAGCTCGGTGCTCGGCGGTGGCAAGGACCACAACCAGGGCTACGGTGGCAACCAGGGCGGCTATGGCGGTGGCCAGGGTGGCTACGGTGGCAACCAGGGTGGCTATGGCGGCAACCACAACCAGGGCTCGCAGGGCGGTGGCTTGGGCCTGATGATTGGCTCCGTTCTCGGCGGTGGTAACGAGGGCCACGGTCAGGGTGGTTACGGTGGTAACCACGGCGGCCAAGGCGGCTACGGCGGCAACCACGGCGGCCAGGGTGGTTTCGGTGGCAACCACGGCGGTCAGGGTGGCTTTGGTGGTGGCCGTAACGACAACTACGGCGGCCGCAACGACAACTACGGCGGTCGCAACGACAACTACGGTGGTCGCAACGACAACTACGGTGGCAACGGTGGCGGCAACGGTGGCTACACCCGTGAGGACTTTGGCTACGGTGGCGGTCGCGATGACCGCAGAAACGACGGCGGCAGATGGTAAGTATCAATGGACAGTAAGTGAATAGGGTTAGTAGGTTCGACGGGTGGTGGATATGAGGGATTTAATGAGGGGTTTTCTCGTGTAGACGCGTCTCAAGTGGGAGGTCAACGGGGTTGGGTTTCTGTGAGATGGGCCAATTGAGCACCAATTGCGAACACGGAGGAAGTGGGTGCCGTAAACAGTAGCCCTATTTATTCTGACCGATTAACCCTGCCGTTTGGGGTAGCTCTGTGGCATTGATTATGGTTACTGCTTCACAACCTGCACACAGCACCTATATCAGCGCGTTTGCCAGTCTCGTCTCACCGTGCCATGTCTCCCTGACCCAGCAAAGCCCATTTTCCAGCAATGCTGAGAAAAGATTCTAACCGCAAATGCTGTGCTAGAGGCGGCCCCTCCGGGGAACTCTCACAGAGTAGGGAGTACGGCCACAGCGTCCCGCTGGCAACGCCAGTGTGTGGGCAGTGGTTTCCAAGAAAGCTGGTTCGTTTACGAAGAGAACTACACGGACCGGTGTTATTTCCGGCAGGGAGCCACCCTGTTGCACCGTACTCGCTTGGTTCGTCCACACGTTTTTTTGTTTAGCTCTTTCTTATTTTCTGGTACGTGAAAATCAACGAGAGAATTCAATGGGTTTGCTAGGTAGGGGAGGTAGCGTGGTGCCATCACACCCAGTTTTGTAAGTATGACAAACGCCTTGTTTTTTGTGGATTTACTAACGCTCGTTACAAACGATGAGTATATACTTGTTAAATAATCATGAGCCCGAGAGCGAGAAAGCTTGACAATGGGGCTAAAAGCGCCGCTCCTGCCTTGGAGTTGCTCGAGGCCGAGTCGCCGTCGAGTGACGCCAGCGAGCTCTCAAGGGCGCCGGTGACGACAGCGCCAGACCCGCTAGTTTGCTGGCTGTTCACATTTCCCATCGAAGAGAAAGACACATCGGAGGAGGGCGGAGTTCCCGTTTCTTTCACCAGTACCAGACTCATGCTGTCCATCAATTTGGAAATCATCATAATAGCCTTGACATCGTAATTTTCATCTCCGAAATACCTAGTAAAGGTCACTCCATTGTAGATTGCAACGTAGTCGATCTCTTCGAGCAGAGCCACTACGTCCAGTTTCCACTCGAGATACAGCAGGTAATGCTTTTCCGAATCGAACGAATCCGTGGTACGCGCTGGTTCGTGTTCCGTGGCGGCGCCTTCCACAGCGGTAATGGGGATAGCTCCGTGGTATTTTTCAAACAACTCGCTGTACTTGGAGATGGAATCCTCTCGATTCAAAGAGTACCCAAAAAATGCACCAGCAGCTTCATAAGCATATTCATGAGGGAACAATGTGTAATGGAATACACCATCTATTACAACTCCTACCCGGGGACCTCCCGGTCTCAATCCTCCTGGGAATGCCCACGACTCAAGAGGTATGTCGCCATTGAATCTCAGATAATACTCAGTGTATTCCTCGCCGTCACAAATACCGTAATAATCTGATGGACAAAAATGTTCTGGTTCAATTGTGTAGTGAAACTCTCCATCGCGCACGGTTCCTAAATGGCCGTCATCGCTTTGGGTTTCAGATGGAATCGTCACTGTTAAGCCATGTTCATAGTCAAAGTCCCCCACGCCACGTACAAAATCCTTCAAGTCATCCCAAAAGTTTGCAGATACAGTTGCAACGGCACACGCCACCAACAAAGTCAGCTTAAGCATGCTCAAAATTTCGGCGCCCCGCACTATTATATATCGTACGTTTATTTTTTTCTAGCCGATGCGTTTATACCTCGCATAATGTCGTATTTTACGGTGTAGATCGGCTAACCTAGATGAGAACACTAGGGTCTATGCAAACTGCGACGCGGCTGTCGTGGGTTACACGGTTGAGATGAAATTCAAAGATCCTTTCCATACGATGGAATTAGGTCGATTTGCCTTCATGGTGCAATTCACGCGAAATACATACGTATCACGCGGGGACTAGCCTCTCTTGAGGGGTATGAATTCTGGTCCCTCAACGATGTCACACGTTGTACGCCAGACGTGGAGGTTGAAACATTCCCGACCCATACGTCACAATCCATGTGTACGAGGGTCTAGCTCCGTAACATTGTAGATTCTTTCAGCCTTCAGTTGATTGAATCGCTTGCGCCTGGTAGCGTCACGTGGTTCAAATCACTACGGTCTGGCTTACCGATGTGTGCGGCTATAATTTCTTATTTCGCTTACGCTCCCTCTCGGGTTTCCTTAAACCTGTCAAAAACCACTAACGGTTGCAAATCCTGCACAACTTCCAGGAAGCACATATATACCCCGAAACCTCCCGATCTAATTTTCTTCTTCATAGCCTCATCCAATCCGAACCAGGTCGAGCCGTCCCTGGTAGCAAGCGCGGGTGCCACCAATGCACCTCAGATAACCCGGATCTGGTGTCCACGCTGTAAGTGGGCACTGCGTGATTGTTTCGAGGCCAGCCATAGAGCCTGGGTCGTGAGCAGGGCCGCTAGCACTTCGCTAGGGGGACTGCTCGGGCTATGGCCCCCAGGTATCGTTGGCTTCGGAGTCTCGCTTGCACCCTGCAAGCCCGGCTCCTTTCCCGTTACTACGGAAGGCAGCGACAAGCAAAGAGAAAATCAAAGAAGATGGGGGAAAAAAAT
>JAKTTW010000109.1:0-33876 GCA_030560525.1 Diutina catenulata
AATTTTCGACCTATCGAGGGTAAGTTCTCGTGACTAATGAACTGAAGATAAGTGCCTACGAATTCCGCTGAATTTGACTAGTACCCTATAATTTTTCTAAAAAATATTGGAACGACTGTACACTACATGTAATTGCTGATTTGAAGCCGAGGATACCAACGGTTGTAAGGAATATATCGGCCATCAGCAGCTTGCTTAATGTATGTGCGATGGAGAGCCATCGACTTCTACCGAGGTTGAACTAAGGCCACGGCTGGCCTCAACAATTAAACACCGACAATATGGGTGGCTTTAGCTATGGTATTCTAGCATGTGCAGTTGCAATTCAGCCCTTGAGGCCCAACAGATTAAGATTGCAAGGGGTTGTCCCCAAAACGGCCAAAATTGTCGTCGGGGACAACCGGGTCACTGCGCCCCTACATCAACTAAACATATCTAGCATGGCCCGACTTCTAGCCATATAAAGCCACCGCCATCGCATTTTTCTCTACCCCATACTTGGACGTGCGTATACCGCCACAGACGCAGTTGTTGAGTCGCCGAGAACAAAATTTCGCAGACGATAAAAATGTTGGATCGGCTCGTAGTGGCACTCACTGTGGTCATTGCATTGGTTTCCATGGCTGCTTTCTCCGCACGCATCAAGTTCCTTGTCAAGTCGATCGTATTTGCCTTCTCGATCGCCGGGTGTGCGCTCTACGGAGTGGTCGCCCTGATCTTTTTACGATTGATTGGCAAGCCTCAATACTCGCAGTACACTGTGGCACGGGCATTCCTCTTTGTCATTGGTAAATTGCTCAGAATCAAGGTGCGGGTGAAGAACGAGCAGTACTTGCGCCAAAACCCTGCCATCTACATCTCCAACCACCAGTCGGCTTTGGATGTTTTGGTCTTGGGTCGCATTTTCCAACCTGGAATGCTGGTCACCGCCAAGTCATCCCTCAAGTATGTTCCGTTCTTGGGTTGGTTCATGCTCCTCTCGGGCACTTTCTTCCTTAACCGCCAGAAGCTGGAGAAGGCGCGCCGGGTGTTGAACTCGGCTCTTGGCCAGTTGAAGACCGAGAAGCGTGGGTTGTTCATTTTCCCTGAGGGTACCCGGTCTGGCTACGACAAATTGGACATGTTGCCCTTCAAGAAGGGTGCCTTCCACTTGGCTAAGGAGGCTGGTATCCCCGTGGTGCCGATCGTGGTGTCCAACACTCTGACCATTTTCCACTCGGCCACCAAGATCTTTAACACCGGTGTTATTGACGTGGAGGTTTTGCCGCCTGTACCGATGGCTGGTGTCACCACCAGCGAGGAGGTGACCGAAGTGACTGCCCGGGTGCGTGACGACATGATCAAGGTGTTGCGCGAGAACGTTGGTTACTCGGAAGCTCCTTTGGGCTCTGGCATTAAAAAAGCACCGGTTTCTGCTGCCACCAAGGGCTCGGAAACCACCCCTTTGATCAACAAGGATGACAGCAAATAGTTAATGAGGTTTTAATGGATTAATCTGTATACTGACCTAGGATATTTACGTGATGACAGCTTTTTTCTTCTTCTTTTTCGGCTTCTTCACCTCAATGACCGGAGTGCCGGCCTCAGAAGCAGTGTCTGCACTAGGAGTCTCTGCTGATGGCTCTACTGGCACGGTTGCCTTGGCCAGCGACTTCTTTTTCTTCTTTTTGGGTTTGTCGAGAGAGGCATTGGCAAGACTTTGGCGAATAGCTTCCAAGTCGATGTCATCAGTTTTGTATTCATCGGGATTCTCGGGAGCAGGGTCAGTGAAGCTCATCAAATCAAAACCATCAAGGTTGGACAGGTCGATTGTGAGTTGGTTGCGCTTCTTCTTTTTCTTCTTCTCGCTGACCGGCTCCGCTGGCGCAAGCGCATCACCCACAGTCTCTTCCGAAAGGATCACCACTTTCTCCTTGCGGAGTTTGCGTGTCTTTTTAGGACGTGTCAGGTCGCCCGCCGATGAAGAAACTGAGGCTGCTGACACCGAACCGGTGTCTGGAGACTGATCTTTGATGATCTCTTTGGCCTTCTTTTTTGTGGAGCCTCCGATGTAGAACGGGTCATCGCGAATTCGCTCCATTCGTTGTTGTTTGCGCTGCAATTGCAGCTGTTCGTCATCGAGATCCACGAGATTAGGCTCCTGAGTTGTCTCGGTGGCTGCGTAAAAGTTGTAGGAATCGTCGCCTTCAGTCTCGGGCAACAACTCAGGCGTAGGGTTGATGGGTTCGTCTACGTCAATGTTATCGGGCAATGCAATGCCCCGTTGGGCCGAGCTTGAAACGGGGTTAAGAGCGTACAGTTTGAAAAACGATGGAAGAACGTGGGTGAGGAGAAAGGGAAGTTGTTGCGGCTCGTCGAAAGGGTTCGCGTCAAGCTCTGTGCCGTCCTTAGAAGGCTTCTTTGAGTCAGCCCATTCATTAGCAGGTTCCTCGTTGTCCGAGGGCAATTGCTGATATTCGTCGTCATCTCCTCCCTCGTCATCTTCGTCATCATCCTCAGAGTCAGAGAATTCATCGCTTGAGTCGTCATCACTCTCTTCATTTTGAATGTGTTCTCGCTTGAATTGCTCCATCTCAAGTACATCCATACGCTCAAGCTCACTGTTGTCCACAGCGAGAGCGTCCAGACTCACCTTGAGGAACTCAAGCCACGAAAGTGCTCTTTCCTGTACTTCATAGTTGGGGTGACGCTCCCAGTGGCCCAAGAACCGAATGAGCTTGAACAAGTACAACGCAAGCTCTCGGTAATGCTTTCCCAGCACACCCTTATCATCCACAGGGTACGCACGAGCATAGTCGGAGACGATGGATGAAAATACCTTCACGAGCGCAGTGATCAAAATAGCTAAAGCTTCTGGATGGGCATTAAGTTTAGTAAGAATAGCGTCTGCAACAGGAAACATGCTTGGGGGATTGACCACATTGGTGAAGAAAGTGAGCTTTTTGCTGAGACCGTAGGAAGAACCAAGGCCCGAGGGCTCAATTTTATCGTCATCATCATCGTCATCATCCTCTTCTGCAATCTCATCACAGTACTCACCCACCGTCCAGTACAAGTCTGCTAACAAACGAGGACAACGTTCAAAGACGCGGGGTTCGGCCACCATTGGCAACACAACTCTAGAGAGAAGAGTAGGCCGTACTGAAGGCACTTTGGTGGCGATAGACATCACCTCCTTACCAAGCTCAGCCGCTAGTTGGGCTGTAGCACTTGCCAGGAGCGCCGCGGCGGCCGCGTCCGCCGGAGGCAAAAGGGTCAATTGAATAATATCGTTGATGACAGCAACATACCAGCGAAAGTTTGGGATGTTGTTGTAGTTGTCGTATTGCGCGATGGAGATTATCTTGCGAGCAATAGCTACGCGCAAGCCTTCGGCCGATGACACGCCACGGGGAACAAGTTGCACAAGAAGAACCTTTACAATATCGACAATGTTATCCTCGTTGACCAAGTACTGACAAATTTCAAGAGCCTTGCCTTTAATGATGGCATCAGGGTCGGTGAGGCACTCCATGATCACGGAGGTCACCCCAGGCTCCGACGCAATCAATGCTGGATAAACCTTAAGGATATTGATAAGCGCCAATAACCCGACAAACTTGAGGTTCAGGTCTTTGGTGCTGAAGAAATCCATAAGCTGGCCCACGCACACGCGTGCGACGTCTTTGTCACGGGACAGGTCAGGAGCCAACATCGACCCCTGGACGATACAATTGATGCACTCATATATCAACAGCAGCGCTTGGGTTTTGCGCATCAATTCCAACAACGTCGGCATGATTTTCTTCTTCATACGGGGCTCCACCCGCGACAACTGTTGAAATAACTTAAGAATGCGGATAATGAGCCAGTTGTTTTTGGTTTCCTCAAGGATGGTGAAAAATTTAGGAAGGAAGGTGATGAAAAGCTTGGGGTTCTTTTTCAGGATTTCGCAAATCACATTAACCGTGGCACTGACGACTGCCACGTCACCGTCGTCCAACTTGTCAACGATGCGCAGGAAGTTGAGTCGTAAGGAGTCGGGAAACTGTAAAAATACTTTGTACATTGCCAAAACCGCTTTCTTGCGGATGTATGCACTCAGATGGTTGAGTTTCATCAACACATCATCATTGATGTCCTTCGAAAGATTGGGAGTAACAATGGTGGCAATTCCCAGTAGCGCGAGTCCAATCTCGGCGTGGTTGTGGGAGTTCAAGTCTTTTTTGAACTGGTTCGTTGCCAAAATCAACAAATCTTGCTCGTTTTTGAACAGCTGAATTGCCGCCAAGTACCCGATCCGCTTGTGCTGAAACTTTGACAGCAGCATGACCTCCAAAATCTGAAAATTGGCCCACAGCATGTCAAAACCATACATTTCAAGGTACGCCAATTTGAGAATGGCCATTGCTTTGGTTTCCAAGTCTGTTTGGCGCAATTCTGACCGACACTCACTATGCGCCAGGTCTAGAAAAGCTGCTAAAGCCTCCGGGCTTTCTTTAGACTTGGCTCGAATCCCTTTGATGAGATCATTGAGCAGTTTTTCAAACAGGATGCCGAACGGTTTCAACCGCGCCAACACCTCAGTGCTATTCATTCAATGGTGTTGGAAGACAGTGGTGAATTTCGCCATGCGCGCCTATGCAGTTGTCGCGTAGCGAGAGGCAGTTACGTAGTTATTGAGGTCGGACAGCAGCTCTATATGTAGCGTAATCGATTGATCGTCCAAGTATGAAGACCTGAACTAACGTTGGCTGTCTCTCCGCTATTTGTATTGTCGGATCGAAAGTTCAGAGTCATATTCGGGACTACAAAACGACTAGTTCGAAAAAATTACTTGATAGAAGCTTAAAACTCTCTGAATCACATGTCTCGTGCATTTGCTAGTTGCCCAGTAGTTCTGATTACCATTTGTTGCCTTTATCCTACATCCCTCCGTCGGATCACTGTTACCAGTCGAGCCATGCGAATTTCTGCAGTCTCCAGATAAACTCCGCATAAACATTGGACCCCGACATGTCACCCCACGAGTCACCCGACACCGGTTCGAGCAACGGAACACTAAGGCGACCGCTGCTTGAAGATCCCAGCGCGCTACACACTACTGTGACAGACTCCGACTCGCTGTACTTAGACAGCGACGAGAATGAAGACATCTCTCATGATGCGACCAGCGCCCGATTCACCTCCAACGTCGCTGACCATGCCCGAGCGCTTGCGGCAACTCTTTCTGATGCGCTAGATCTGGTTGATCTCGACAAGCTGTTGGCAATCCAAGCCAAATTGAGTGGGCGACTAAACAACCAAAATCAGGAACTAGTTGATCGTCGCGTTCAGCTCAACCTGAGGATTGAAGCACTCCGGAACCAGTGTACGCATCACTTTAAACCGCGTCCAGGTCACAGCTCTAGTCGTGTGGAGGCATTGGCCAAGGACATCTCCGATTTGGAGTCTCGCGTCAAAATGTTAGCCCATGGAAAACAATCACAGCTGGTCTTGTCGATGTTCGGTGGCTCGTCCAAGTCTGAAGTAACTAACATAGCTGGGCGGTACCCCATTGAGTTCAACCAAGCCCGTGACAAGGTCCGAGAACGCCAGTTGGAGCTGGATCCTTGATTGCCACCACATTTAATGATTGCCTCTCGGCTACATCCTAGCATAGTTCAACGACATAATACTATATTACTCCGGTGATTCAAACATGTATTCCTTCATTGCATTAATCATAAATCATCTGTGAGTGTAAAGCATGCCAATAGCATCCATCCAGTCGCCGACACCACAGTACATGCCACAAATCTGATAATCGCGGTCATCGGGAACCTCCAAGACATGACCTTGGCCACCATCGGCCTTACCAAACCATTGCAGCCGACGACGGTTTGTCTCAAACAGTACACCGTCCACCCACGCACCCAGGCGCACGTGGATACGCACAATGTGCTCACCCGGCTCCAAGTTAAATTCGTTGCGGTTCAGCTCAAGTCGGCCAATCGACAGGGTACCACCAGAGACAGGGCCCTGAGGCGCGGCTACTGCTCTATGGCCACCACCACCCCCAAGACCGAGCTTCTCGAACTTAGACTCCAACTTGTTCTTTAAGTAGTCGCGGGCAGGTACTTTGGGGGGCGCACGAGGAGGCACATCGGGTTTGTTCTCTGAACCCGCAGTTTCACCGCCCTTCCAGGTGAATCGGATACCCCGCACGGCGTAGTGAGTGAACACCTCAATCTTTGTGAGCGAGGACCCATCAAAAAAGGCTTGTTGCTTCGTGTTCTTGTAGTTACCAAGAGGTGCCGACTTGTAAGCCTTGACCGGCCCACACCCGTAATTACCTTCCACAATATCGTCAGGCTTAGGCTGCACCCACTCTTTGAAGTTGCCCAGGTTCCAGTCACCAGCCAACAGCATACAGGTGACCTCAAAATTGTCTCGGAAATCCTTGGGGTTAGCACGTCTAAAGTCGTCCGCCAACTTGTCGTATGTGAGATAGAGTTGGTGTTGGAGACCAGGGCCGCCATACCGCTTGGGAGGGAAGTTTACCAGGAACCGGGCCAAGCCATCAGTTTTACATTCGATCGAATAGAAGCCGATCTGAGATTTGACAACCACCCCACCATCCACTTTGAGAGCGGAAGGGCCAACATTTTCGGGACAGTCATCGGGTGTCATTGTGGTACGGACAACGTGGTCAAAGTCATCGATAGGTAAAGCAAACAGCGCGTGGTACAAGAACCGCATAATGTCTTGGAAGTTCCAGTGGCAGTCGCCGTCCCACCGGCCATCGGTTCCAATAACCGCACCATTCAGGTTGGTACGGAGGCACTGGTTCTCTCGGGTAACGAATGCGCGGTTGAACCTCACGTAGTCTCGAAGCATGATCCCATTAACCTGGTGAGGACACCCTAAGCCATGACCGATCTCGTGAAGAAAAGCACCACTGCAGATGTTGAGACACTCCCACAGAGTACCACACTGGTTACAGTCATTGGCCACCTCATTGGTTGTCAAGTGGGTAGCGTCTAAGAATGCAGGAGTTACCTGAGGAAAGTTGTTGGGGAAGGCGTGCAAGCCATGGGACCCGAACACCAGCATTTGCATCTCGCCAGTGCCACCTCCAAGGGCAGCATGTGCGGTGATAAGCTGCTGCTGCTTGTCCCAGTTCAGGTCAAGGTACATGGCGGCCACCTGGACTTTGGTCTTGTACTGCTTTTGGAAACCAATGATCTCTGGCGACTTCTTCACCAAATCAATGGCGTGCTTCCATGTCCAGCTCCCATCGGTGGCACCTTTACCTTGTTGAGCACGGTTCTTGTCACGAATGTAGCTGACCGGGTGCTCCAGTCTCAAAATGAAGATCTTCACCTCTTGGTGGGGAGCAGGCAGGTCCACGTTGTAACCAAAGACACCCTGGTGGTGCAGCTGTTCTTCAATAAACAGGAAAGTACGGTTGCCAAACCCATTGCGTCGCATTTCATCCTGGCAATATGCCTGGTATAATCGCGACATCACCTTAAGCTTTCTCACCGCCATGTCAATGCTGGGAACCTCGCCCCGGTTCAACCGGTACTTGGGCATGTCATACACCCCTGGCAGATCAGCAGCCACCACCAAACACATAAAGTAGGGCTTGTTGTTACCGGGCTTGTATTGCATCACCAACTCCCCCTCGTCTCGGGCGTGGTTGGACCGGAATTCGGCAAAACCGGTGCCATTGATGATACCCTCAAACACCTGTACCTTAAAACGGTTGGGTTCGCCTGGGCTCAAGTGAAGATGGGCGATGAACTGCCCGTTGTTCACTTCAAACTGGCCCGGAGGAAACACTTTGTTGTCATTGTTGATGAATTGGATAACGCCCGTTCGCAATCGATCAGTCGACCCATGCACAAGCACGGTGGGAGACGACGAGATCTCGTCATTGGAGTAATCAAACCGGATAGTCATAGTCAAATGGCTCTCGTGGTGCGCATCATGAAATGAACACGCCTAAAGCACAGCCGACGCACCCTGACGCAGGCGCGCAGGTGCTTGCGAAAACCGGGGCAATCTCCGCCAAAACGGGATATGCGAGTGAAGACGAGCAGTGTGGTCACTCAAGCCATGCAAGCATCGAGGCTGTGTTGGCCAAGTTACGAAAAGCGCTGGTGTTGTATGTTTTCTTGACTTGTTCTCGATGTCAAAGTCATCATGGCAGATCGGGCGGGATTGTGCCTCGGAGTGCGACACCATATCCAGTCGCTATGATCGTTGCTAGGTGGGTTGTAGCGAGTGGAATGAACTGACGTACACCAGTGCCAATGCAAGGCCTGGGGTTAAATGCGATGCCAAGAGTCAATTTTGTGAACCTCCCTATTTTCGATACATCACTTTGTGATCGCCACCAAGTAATAAAAGAGACTGCAATTCAAATTGCTTATCAGTATGCATCTATTGATAGGACACAGCGACACTGCTAAATCGATTAGAGTTACTTTTCACACGAACTGTGGCTTGAACACGTTGGTTTCCCATGCTCGCTAGTCCTTAGATCGCAATGTGCGTAAATTATGCATTAACTCATCAGTCGAGTCCTTAATGAAGCGATCGGCAGCGGCGTTGGCCGCACGCAGCCATTGGGCCACCAAGCGTCTCAAGCAAGAAGACGACGAGATAGAGGTGACAGCTGTTAACGAACTACCTCGCCTGCCACTTTTGTTGCTCAATTGTCCGTCTGTGGACGCCAATGACGATACTACTAAAGTATCGCTGATCCTTGGAGATGAGGGGCTTCGCGAGCTGTTTCAATTCAACTTCAACATTGATGTGGAGTTTGCTCTCACGTTATTTCACGACAACGTGCTTGTCAACCAGGTGCCCATCACCTTTATCAGCGGAACCCCGGGGCTATTGATGCTGTTACTGCCAGCTGCTCGCCAGTTTAAGCTTGCTGAAGTTGTCGCCGATATACCGTCAAGATTCGGTACCCATCATACCAAGATGATGGTTAATTTTTTTGATGACGGCGTTGAGGTGGTTATCATGACCGCTAATCTCACGAAGCTTGACTTGGGAGGTCTCACGCAAATGTTGTGGCGATCTGGAGTGTTGCCCAAGGGTCGCACATCTAATTTACAAGGCAAGCGTTTCCAAAAGGATCTTATCAACTACCTTCGGCGCTACAAAAAAGATCCACTTACTGAACTCGCTGGTCGTCTTGGAAAGTATGACTTTCTGTCAGTGACTGTAGAGTTGGTTGCCCTGGCACCTGGCTCGTTCAAACTAGATGAGGATAAGACTGATCAGGAGATCTACGGTTATGGGGCCCTCTGGCAGGTGCTCAAGCGCAACAATCTACTTGTGGCGGATACCACGAAGAACCACAAGGTGCTAGCCCAAGTTACCAGTATCTCTTATCCATTGACTGTTGACAAAAGCAACACTAGCAACATCTTCACTCACGTATTGTGCCCGCTAGTTGTGCTGGGGCTGACCCCGTTCCACATCCTCAAGCCGGGCTCTACAACGGCCCACCAAAAGCAACATAACTACACTCCTGAGCTCATATTCCCGACTGTCGATGAGGTTGCGAAGTCATCCGTTGGTTTTGGTTCAGGTCTGGCCGTTCACTTCAGCTACACTACTCCCCACACCGTTGCCCGCCAGTACTCTCAAAACATTCGACCATACTTGAAAAAGTGGAATCCTGGGCACAAACAGACCCTGGGTCGCGAAAAGGTCACCCCTCATGTCAAGGTTTATGCCGTGGATAATGGCGATGATTGGAAGCTGCTCCGATGGGTAATGATGGGTTCTCACAACTTGTCCAAGCAAGCTTGGGGTGCACGTCCTGGTCAAAAGTACACCACATGTGATCCCACCGAATACGACATTTCATCCTACGAGCTTGGTGTTGTCGTGACCGGCAAGGAAAGTGGGCAACTAACACCTGTATATGGGTCAAATACCATCCTTGCGTCCGGTAACATACCTGTGCGTCTTCCGTTCGTGCTCCCACCTGTTGCGTATGGTTCTAATGATAAGCCATGGAGTGGCAAATTATCTTACGGCACACTTGAAGATAACTTTGGAAATACCTACAACCTTGGCTGAAACCGAAATAGGTATTTCAATTGGAGTTCGCTATTTAAATTTGAGAATTTTCTATTGATTTTGGGGGACCCCTGGGGATCAAACTATTATAGAGCATAGGGATAACGATATCAAAAATCGAAGATGGATTTCGCAAGGCGAACATTGCCATCCTCCTCAGCGGCTTGAGTAGGACCAAGATGTTGCGTGTAGCCAATTGGATCGTCGCCGCTTGACGATGAAGGGTCAGGCAGCCCCTCAGGCGTAATTTGTGTTTCCTCATCTCCGAGCAGTGTTGGTTCGGGCGTTTTCGAAGCCTCGGCTCTTCTGCGTTTTGGATTACTTGCACCTTCGTCTTCTGCTGCGCGCGCAACGGGTTTGTATTGGGGCAACGCGTAAGTTGTGCCACCAACTTCACCTGCCTCGTCGCTACAAACGTGGGTGTAGTGGATAGTGATCAGAGGAGTGCGCATCTCAAACACTGCAGGATCACCCCCTTGTCGAAACCAGACATCTATCTCTTTTTCGTCATCCAAAGGAGCGTACTCCTCGCGAGATATGGGTAGCTCGAACAGAGAGAGTTCAACAAACTGACGAAAGTCGCGAAGGCGGAAGTTGATGCACAACTTTGAAGCGCCTCCAGTTCCATGTACATCGCAAACACGTAGGTCATCAGTAGGCATCGCTACCAGCACTGCCATAGGTTGTTTAAGGTAATCCCGATCCTTGACAATTTCTCGGGTGTAACCTGTCAATTGCAACTTGCCACCGCTCACTTCCAAACGAAAGTCTTCCGCAGCTTGGGGTACGGTATCAAGGAAGCGCCGAACAGCGGGTTGTGGTAATACCAAAAACCTGATCTTGTCAACGTCAAGTACCGCTGACAGGCGCGATTGGCGACGAAACTCCGATTTGTAGATGGCACGCACATCAGCTCCTCGAGATACCACTGGTCGATAGGAGGTCTGGTATTTCTTCACAATGAGCTTCGTCAGCTTTACTTCCACTAGCAACCGATGTGCACTCTCATTTGTCCAGTTGATTTTAAGGCGCATATACTCATGGGAATCGGCGTATTTGAAGAGTGTTGCAAGGTGGGCGGAGATGACGAGAAACGACATTGACGACGTGTCGGAGTTGTACCCGGCCATAGGGTTAGACGGGAAAACCACTTGGTACCGCTCGAAGAAATCATGTCCAAAGGTTATGGCAGCATGGGCGGTCTTGGCGCTGTTGATTGCCGAGAGAGTTAATGCATTCTCGGCGATGTCAAATTTGATGTAGTCAGCAACTGATGCAAGCGCACCTAGAGCCTTTGACCATATCTGGTGACTGCGTCGTTCTCGCCCCACCTCACACTCAAACAGCATGAGTAGAAGGTCGAAAGGTGCGACACGTCAAGGGAACTTGAAATATGCAGTGGGATCAAAGATACGGCCAAGAAAGAGAAAATCCCCTATTGTAATTTTGAGGGCTACAAGGATCTGGAATCCGTGTCGATTGCTATAAGCGGTAAGTCCCCACTTGCCACTGGGGTATTTTTCAGGGAAAGGGGATTTCTTTTTCGCTCAAGGGCAATACTACAACAGGAAAGAACACGCGTTTATTGAAGAAAACGGACGACTTTGGTAATTTAAGGAGCTGCCAAATGTCGTTGGCGTAGCTAGCCTGAGTTTCTTTTGGTCAATTACCAAGTAGCTCGAATCATTGGCCCAAGGATCCGAAACGAAGTGAGCCGACTTGCCTCATGACCAGCCTGGGCTCACAATCAGGAGTGGGCATATATACGGCCACCCCGCTAAATGTCGGCGCCAGAGCAAAGAGGAGCGAGTCCGGTGTGGTGAACGATCCATTGAGTTTCTTGTCTCTTGTCCAATATTACTGCTTTTCCGAGGTTTGATTTTGGCCCCCTGGTATCTCACGTTCTACTCAGGTGATTTTTTTATGAGTTTAACTTGCGACGGGTTTCAGTGCGGGTGGAGTAACATCGACGACCACGCAAAGCACTTTTTCAAACAAATGGCGAGCCGCGAACCAACTCCCGACTTCCAGCCTCCACCGCTAGATCGCAAGGCGTCCTTTTTCGACAAGATCTTCAGTCGCAAAGACTCCTCTGACGTGTCGTCAGCCACGACCCCATGCGATCCGGCCACGAGCCAAACTACGTACGATGATCCACCGTTAGCTCCCGTTGAGCTCGATGGCTACGGACTGGTGAAACAGATTATGGATACGGATCTCGCGGGCGAAATCCGCAACTTGGCGCCACCTCGACTCCAACTCCACGACCAGTGGACTCTTGTCTACCTGCTAGACCATGATGGCGTGTCTCTCAACACATTGTACCGTCACAGCATTCCACTGTATAAACGTGACGCCAAAAAGGCCGAAGCTGGTTTTGGCAGTAACGTTGTTTCGCTGTTAATCACTAGCGGCACTCAGATTCCGGCCTCGCGACCTCTGGGGTACGTTCTTGTGGTCCGCGACGAGAAGCATCAACGTTTTGGTGCGTTCTTGAACGAATATTTGCATCCTGTTGACTCAAGGAGATACTATGGCAATGGGGAGTGTTTTTTGTGGAAAACTGAACCTGTGGACGAAAAGGGTGAACATGAACGGTTCAAGGCATTCATGTACACTGGCATCAACGACAATATCATATTTTCCAATCACAATTTCATTGCTATTGGCTCTCTGAACGGTGAAAACGGACTTTTCATTGAT
The DNA here is from genome assembly GCA_030560525.1 of Diutina catenulata. NCBI lineage: Eukaryota > Fungi > Ascomycota > Pichiomycetes > Serinales > Debaryomycetaceae > Diutina > Diutina catenulata. The sequence continues at coordinate 12,775 of JAKTTW010000109.1, forward strand.
AAGGCGCTTGAAAATGGAGTGTCTTATCGCTGCGAGACTTTCGGTAACGAAGTGCTCAACGAGACTACGCAAGTGAAAATGGGTCGTTTCAAGGTTTACGGGTTGGAGATATGGCGCATTGGGTAGGTCACAAGTCTGTGTATAACGCAATCCTGACGGTTTTAATTGGAGGAAATATGTAGAGTCCTGGGCGTTTGAAGGGTTGTCAGGTTGACCCTTTCCACCCAAAATTCTGTGTGCTAAATTTGGGCCACGCATGTGTTGATGACGCGTGCCGGTAATATACTAGGATGATGAGGCGATCGAAGGAGTGTCGGATTTAGTTACTTTTAGTGTGGCAATTAATTAAAAATGGCAGCAGGGCACGTTGTCCTGCTTGACATCACACTCCCCGGTTATGCTACTATTTTGAGTGACAGCGAAGGAGTCTGCAGAAGCACTCTCGAGGCCCAGTCACCCTCATGGTGGCTCGCCTGATTTTCCGAGGGACCCGAATCTAAAAATACGTTTATTAGCCGCCCTTAGCCACCAGCGTAACCAAGAAGAACGTTCTAGTGAGTAAGTGGCGGTTGTCGTTGGTTACCACCCGAATTAAACTTCAGATATATAGGGGCACCGAAATCGTAAGGTGGTGTAGTTCGCTGTGGTGAACTTTAGCGTACAATGTATATTGGAAGTAGTTCTGGAATAGTATTTGATATACATGGTTTCACTTCCTTTGTTCAACTTAAGCGATTCCATCGTCATTGGTGAACCTTCTCGGCTCGTAACTACCGAGAAGTTGAGTGCGCAACCATTAGTGCATGCATGAAGGCTCCTGGCAACCTAAAAGTTTACAAAGTTTACGGGTTATTTTTAGTCCACCTCAGTGTCTGGTACAGTTCCCATAGGATAAAACGGAAGCTACTGCAAATGCTCGAGAGTTTTGGCTTTTGTTTAATGCTTTTCATCAGCAGCCTTTTTCGCATCAACTTCTCGCCCCTTCCATGTACATGCATGTTAGATCTCGATAAAAAATAATTCATATTAATTAAATCCGTTCCAGAACCGTCTTCGTGGCTTCACGAACTATGGGGTTAACAAAATAATCAATTGCCAACAGTAAATCTTAATTGTCTTCTGCAACCCTTGGAGGCAATTCCATACATTGGTAATGAGATGATTCCATCATTAACACCGACATCGACGACAATGTAGTAAGCGAGATCTAAGGTACATGATTTCATGGCAATGCATGGGTCGCCGTAAAGACTAGCCAGCGTTTGTTTAGTGTGCTCAAAATACCTGAAGTTGATCCAGACGAACCACCCCTTCCGAGTGTAGGCCAGGGAAGTAATGATGCGGGCAACGAATGTTAGCTGCATGCATGATCGGTTGTCCTGGAAAAATGGCCAAATTTTAATTTTAGTATTCGAATAACGTGTGCAACTGCAGCCTACATCCCGGGGCTCCAACCAGCATTAGTGGTTGTAAACTATATAAACTGGGACCTTTCCTGGCTTCTCAGCATCCATAATCGTAATGAAGTTTCAGGGTTTAGCGATAGCGTCGGCCGTCGCCAGTACCGTGGCCGCAGCCCCCTCTAAGCATGATTATGTCCGAGAGTGGGATAATCGAGTGCCATTGAGAGCGCCATTTGCCCGACGTGGTGGATGGAACTCGTCTACCAGCGCTTCAGACGATGCCGCTTACCCTATCACCAGTGGCAAGACTCACATCGATGTCACCACCGAGGTCGAGGTGGTCACAAAGCCGTGTGAGGAATGTCCTGGAGAAACCGTCACTAAGACCACCAATTTCGTCACTGATTGTGACTACACCGTCTGGGTCACAAAGACTTGCCAAGAATGTGTTCCTACGACTGTGACGGTGGTGGAAACTCCCTCGTTGCCTCCCGTGACTGAAACCGGCACAACGCCGCCTACATCGACCGAAGGGCTGTCATCTTCACTGTATTACGGTTCTTCGCTGGATTCGTCCTCGTCGTCCACGGGGGAGTTGCCTGAACCACCCATTGAGTTGGAATCATCTAGTGTGGAATCTTCCTCGGAGGAGTCCCCCACTGCTTCATCGTACGATTCGATATCGGTTCAGTCTTCTACGTTGTCTTCATCTCTTCAAACTTCCAGTGACGAATCCTCGCTGGTTTCTGTTGCAGAATCCTCCGCCTGGTCGGTAGAATCACTGCTGCTGTTGATCGAGTCGTCCTCTGCAGAAGAGTCTTTGTCTTCGGTGGATTCTTCGACTTCATCCGCATCAGAGGCTTCCTCGTCTGTGGTCGAATCGTCAACTTTGGAATCGTCGTCATGGACTGATTCATCTTCTTTGGAATCGCCCTCGCTGATTGAGTCGTCCACTATCGACCTTTCTTCGCATGAGCAATCCTCGTCGCTTTCAGAAATCTCTCAGGTCGACTCATCCTCGGCTGATACGTCCAGTATTGGTTCCTCGGAGTCCACATCGAGTCAATGGCTGTCTAACGAGTCTTGCACGCCTATCGAGACTGGAACTACCACCGTTTCAATTCCCACGAAGACTACCATTGTCACCAAGACTTGCGAAGTGTGTGAGCCGGAAACCGTCACTTCCACGACTCATATCCCCTCCGAATGTGAATATACCGTGTGGATTACCAAGACGTGCGACACTTGTCATCCCATAACTACAACCGTTATTGAGACACCGCCCCCCGTGAGCGAGGAGACGCCTACCACTACTTTGTCGCTCCCGGTACCTCCGATCGAAGTGTCCTCGACGCCTCTGGAGTCGGTTCTGGTGGCTACTTCTGAATCCATGGTTGAGTCTTCTCCTTCTGTGAGGACGTCTGAGTCGGTTCCTTCGGCTTTCACGTCTTCCGAAAGTGTCGACTCGAGTGTGCCAATCCCTCTGGACTCCACCGTGATCACCACCACAACTACCATCGTCACAAAGCCTTGTCCTCAGTGCGAGGAGACTACTGTCACCACTGAGTACACGACAACTTGTCCCATTACGCCTTCGACCGTTCCTGTGCCTCCAATCGAGACGTCGCTTCCTCCTCCTTCGGAGTCCACCGTGATCACTACCACGACTACGATTGTCACGAAGCCTTGTCCTCAGTGCGAGGAGACTACTGTCACCACTGAGTACACGACAACTTGTCCCATTACGCCTTCGACCGTTCCTGTGCCTCCAATCGAGACGTCGCTTCCTCCTCCTTCGGAGTCCACCGTGATCACTACCACGACTACGATTGTCACGAAGCCTTGTCATGAGTGTGAGGAGACTACTGTCACCACTGAGTACACGACAACTTGTCCCATTACGCCTTCGACCGTTCCTGTGCCTCCAATCGAGACGTCGCTTCCTCCTCCTTCGGAGTCGACTACCACCGTTGTGACTACTCACCACACCACTGTCACCAAGCCTTGTCCTGAGTGCGAGGAGACTACATCGGTGTTTACCACGGTGTACACCACGACTTGTCCTGTGACCCCTACCACGGTCCCTGTGCCCCCGATCGAGACGTCGCTTCCTCCTCCTTCGGAGTCGACTACCACCGTTGTGACCACTCACCACACCACTGTCACCAAGCCTTGTCCTGAGTGCGAGGAGACTACGTCGGTGTTTACCACGGTGTACACCACGACTTGCCCTGTGACCCCTACCACGGTCCCTGTGCCCCCGATCGAGACGTCGCTTCCTCCTCCTTCGGAGTCGACTACCACCGTTGTGACCACTCACCACACCACTGTCACCAAGCCTTGTCCTGAGTGCGAGGAGACTACGTCGGTGTTTACCACGGTGTACACAACCACTTGTCCTGTGACCCCTACCACGGTCCCTGTGCCCCCGATCGAGACGTCGCTTCCTCCTCCTTCGGAGTCGACTACCACCGTTGTGACCACTCACCACACCACTGTCACGAAATCGTGTCCGAAATGTGAGGAGCTCACCACGATTTTGACCACAGTATACACAACCACTTGTCCTGTGACTCCCACCACGGTCCCCGTGCCGCCTATCGAGACGACAATTCCCTCGCTTCCTGTTTCGGTACCTGAAGAGCTCGTGCCGCCGCCTATTTTGACGACAGTGACGATCACTGAGAATTGCACCACCACTTTACTTTCGCAGACCAATGGCCTGGTAAGCTCGACCACTTACTTGACCACGAAATCAACTGTGGTGACTGTTCCGCCGCCTCAAACAACAATAATCACTGAGGAGCACGAGCTGACTTCCACTATTCACACCTGCGAGGACTCACACTCGTGTTCAATTGAGACTTCGGTGGTGACTTTGACCAAGTCTACCCCCATCACTTACACGCCGCCTGTGGAGCTTCCTGATGTCACCACGACTATCACGTTCTCATGTTCCGATTGTGAGGTCCACAAATTCACACCCACCCCTCAACCAGTGGTGACGCCTGCTCCCGAGACTCCGCCCCAAGTGGTTTCAGAAAAGGAAGTCATTGCTCAGGTTGCACTCACCGTGGATGCTGAGTCTCAATTAGCCCCCGTTCCTGTGTCGCTCCCTTCGGCCCCCTTAGAGCATGTGGCTCCGCTGCAGTCCGACGCTCCGGAGGTAATCGTATCTGAGGCACCGGTGGTTCTGAAAGTGCCACAGGGCGTGCAGACTCCGTCTACCAGTTTGTTCACTCCTGAGTTGACATCCGTCATTCCTTTCGAAGGTTCTGCTTCGTCCCGCATGGTTTCTGGTGTCATCGCAGCATTAGCGCTTCTTCTCAGTGTCTAGGTGACGAGGTTTTCCTTGGCTCTTGAGCTTTTTCATTGCATTGTTTTTATATAATTTCGTGATTCGGTTTAATTTAATTCGGCAAGTTTGCAAGTTTTATAAATAATTCGACAACTCATTTTGGCTAGTTTCGTTACTTGATTTGGTTAAAAAGGGAATTACTGAAAAAGGGATAGAATCAACTCCAATACAAACTACTTCTTTTTCACTGCGTTGAATTTGAACCGGCTGCAAAATCTTTCGAACCCGTGGTGTAGTATTGAGAGTATCCCTAGCTTAGAATTACCACAGCTGCCCCGATCAACAAACAAACTCAATGCGATCGGTTGTAATTCCTTTCGAGAAATGCGTTGTCACGACGACTTACATTTGCACTTCTAATACCCTAATTATCAAAATACAGGGCTCGAAATTTTTAGACAATCTCGAAGGCCAAACTTTTTAAAAGAACTAGCTTTTATTGTCCGTTGAGGAAAATCTATAAATAGCAAGGTTATAAACTGTTGAAATGAATTGAAAATGCCATCGTACATCATAAACTGGCAACGAAACGTTGAGTTCGGCCAGATCACGGCACGTTGAGTACCGTGAACAGAGCAGCAAACAAACTGCTTACAAATCGGGGAGCTGGAGACCACCGAGCAAATCAAACATGGTTTGGTTGTCATCGATAAAGTCGTTGTTGACCAAATTGACCAAAACGTACTCTTCACCGAACTTGCGAATAAATTCAGAGAAGCCACGACGAGACTCTTCGTCCACGTCTTCAACCACCGGCAGCTGCATAATGCGACCCCACTCCTCGAAGAGGGTGTAGACCTCATCCTTCCAAGCAAGGAACGAGGTCTTCTCCACAATCGTGGGTTGCAAAATTTCCTCACCCGGGAATACACCCCAGGTAACAGCGTTAATGTCGTCGTCACCGCAGTTGGTCAGCAAAGCACCACGTTTGTCCACAGCGTAGTACGAAATAACCAGCAGCGCCGAATCCAGCTGGCGGCGGTTGTGGTCGTCAATACGCTGCAACAACTTGGGAATCAAGTCCTGGTGGCACAAGAACTCAAGGTACTGCTTCTGGTACACAAAACCGTTCTTGGGACCCCACCCGTAGACCGCATCCAGCGACCGGGTGGCGTTGAGAGCGGGTTGGGAGTTCATAGTAAAAATACCCTTGCGGTTGAGGGCAATAAGGGCGTCGGAAATCACCGCAGTGTCACCGCCAATTGCACCGTCCAGCCAGGGCAACAGGCCCAACAGACCTTTAAGGTAGGAAATCAAAAGCTCCAGCAATTCCTTGACCAGTGCAGGAGTGCCCCACAAGTCGTAGGCCTTCTTGGGCAGCTGGCGCAACAAGTCAGTGGCACTCAAGTCAATGTCACCAAAAGCGGGAGACCGGGAGTCACCCCAACGACCGTTAGGAAACTCGTCCCAAGTGGCGGTACGCAGCACATACAGGTATTTGCGGTTCTGCCAGAAAATGGGTCTGATCAGCTCCTTCGACCGCTGGGGCAACAACAGCTTACGCCAAGGCAAAACCGCGCCACCCAAAGTGTCGTGGGTCTTAATAGACTCAATCAAGTTGAGCTTCTCCAACACCATCACCGTCAGCTTCTCAAGGTTCATAGTGTAAAAGTGAAGGTGGTTGACATAGCCCAGGTCAATCAAGCGCTGGCACATCTCCAGCACAAGCTCAGTACCCTTCTCACGCACCAAGAAGTCATCGTCCTTAATCGGCTCCAACACATCGAAGAAGTGCTGAGGAATAGCAACTTGAGACCACTTGGCACGACGAATGAAAGCAGCGTAAGTGGAAATAGGCATGATACCGGGGATAATCGGCAAGTCAATTCCTGTCTTGCGGACCAGGGCACACCAGGAAATAAAGTTGTCAACATCGTAAAACATCTGGGTAACAATAAAGTTCGCACCAGCATCGCACTTCTGCTTGAGATAGTACAACACCTTGTCCTTGTCCTGCTCCTCGCCTTCGCCGTACCCTTCGGGGTAGGCAGCAACACCAATGTTGAAATGGTCACCGTAATTCTTGCGAATGTAATTGATCAAGTCCTTAGCGTATTTGAAATCACCAGTGCTCTCCAGACCATCCAACGGAGGGTCGCCACGCAAAGCCAAAATATTCTGACATCCCAGGTCGTAGGCCTTCTTGAGAGCCTCGTCGATCAATTCAACCTTCATGTTGGTGCAAGTCAAGTGCATACAAGTCTCCAAACCAAGGGTCAGCTGGGCCGTGTAAACCATTTCGTTGGTGAGGGTCAGCAGCCGTCCACCAGCGTTCCATGTGATATCGATGAACACCGGGTTAAGGTCGTACATGCGGTCCATACGGTCGTACAAATTCTGCACACCTTGGGCAGTTTTGGGGACAAAGAACTCGAAGGAGAACGTTGCTGGGGGAGGGTTGGCAATCGAGTGGGCCTGCTTCAACTTTTCAGAAATCTTCATCGTAGTTGGTAATAGTTTTTTCGGTTTCTTCAATACACTTTTTTTCTGTGATTCGTGAGTCACAGGCTCACAACGATATCGCCGGAAGCGGCCGACGCACGTCGTTTGTGGGGTCGCATATAGATAAGGTAGGAGCCGTTGGTCGGGCGATACCGACTTAGGCAAAGAAGCGATAGCTGATTGACACCGCTTTTGAAACACACTTATAAGCCCATCAGACTCCTTTGTGATTATCCTCTGTTAGTAGACAGACTTTCCATGCATATTTTTGTATAAACACGTGCCATGATACGACGCTCGCATAAAGCTTGAATGCTAACAGGCAAAGCCCGATAACCCCAAGGCAGGTCTTTCGAATGGCATATGCCACTAGGCAACGCCTTGGAATTGACTCTGAAAGTTCGTGGTTGCAAATACAACGATTGCGTGGTTGTTAATGAGTGGTTCTATAAATTAAGATTGCCTAACAAAGTATTTTCTGTGTAAGTGTTGGTTGCGAGAAGTTAGCACCTCGTGGGGTAGAGCCACCTGGGAAATATCGCTAGTCACAAAAACACGATTCGTGGAGATGGAGGTACCACATGTGATCTTGATTGTTGGGTCTCGAGCCATCGGTGTAGGTTAGCTGCAGACAATGCAATGCCCTTATACCCGAAGTCGTATTACAATTCGTCATGGTCAGGTTCAGACTCAAATAGGTCTTGAATCTCATCGTCATACTTCAGCCACTCAGGAATCACTCGCTTGGCACGAGTGAGCTTGTCCTCGGTGGTCACAGGATCGTTACACAAATCAATGGCTTTCGCTCTCGCCTTACCAGCTTCAGAGCACCACGTCTCACACCATAACCATTCTTGAGGGAGGCTTTTGATTGGGAGCAGCACCTGCATGTTATTGGGCAAATCTTGATCCAAATTGGCTAAAGAGCTGGAGTCACTCAGAAGCTTTTGATAGTGTTGACGCAAACGATCGCCTCCCGAGAGTTCCCGGAAACGAAGTAGATCAACAACAAACATGGCGCTGATGTGGTAGCGGAGATCTTCTCCAAGCACTTCTTGCCAATACCCCAGCCGCCAAAACATGTAACCTTCCATCTCTGGGCGATCCTCGCACATAGGGGTAAACGCGTATGGAGCCCCCTCCAAGTCAAGCTCCATGAGTTCGCTCATGTCAGCTCGCAATATTTGATCGGCATCAACGAAGATCACCCGCTCAAGCAGAGAAGGGAAAAGTTGATCGAGAAATAAGATCTTGTAACCCCAAATCAACCGATGTTTTTCAGTTTGGGTCCGCAAAAACTGGGGCCACTTGTACAGGATAAGTTCGTAGTCGAAATCAAAGTGTGACGCCAATTTCGGAAGCCTTTGTTGAAACTCGTAGGTTAAGAAGTCTCTCACAAACCAAAACTTGATTGGCTTTTTGGTGTGATTGCGTACTGAGGCTGTCATCGTGGCAAGAAACCGTTCGTAGAGTGTACCTCCAGCTATTGAGAATATGTGGATAGTCTCGGGATCATGATTGTCAGTAACCTCAATTGGTGTATCATTCTCTCGAAATGGTCGTACTCTAGGAAACACCTTGTACCCACCGAGTGTGTAACCTTCAAATTCCACACTTGTTTGTTTGGTGTTCAATGCAACTCTTTTGCTGGCGGAAATCAAGGCTGCCCCTGAGGCAGTCATATTCACTGATTGACCCAAATCCAAAGGAAGCTGAAAGTAACCAAGTCCAGCCATCACGGTGGTATCTTTCGCCCCGGCATGGAATATAACGCCATGAGGGGGCTTTCCAGTGGTAACGTCGCGAACGTAACCTTCTATGAGCACCAGATTCAAATGATATTGAGCAGTGCCAGAGTCTCTTCCTTCGAAACCATCAACGTTGAAGTCGCTGGGACCATTTTGAATGATCCATCGATGGGGTACCTTTATCGTTGCCAGGTACTCAGTCTGGGCGAGTTTGGTCGACACCGTCGCGTCCGCGTTCCAGCTGCCGTCGTTTCCAAATGTGACGAGCGGCCGTTTGAAGCCCGAGGCATAAGCCGAAGTGACTGCTCTAGTCTCCTGCCGACGCGGTTGCAACAACACTCGTACACCGACAAATGCCAAATCTCGAATGGTGTCTAGAATCAGCACAAATGCAGCCGTCTGTGGGTCAATCGGGTCGGCAATAACCAAAACCTCAACTGGAGCCCGTTCGGGGTCGCTTTCAGCAACCAGGTTGCTAAAGTCAAGCACCCCAAAGTCATAGCGAGCCACATCTGAGATGAACAAAGTGTCATCGGGGTAAAATGATTTGGTAATTACAGACGTCACACAATCAAACCAGTCATTGTCATCGAGCTCGCCAGGGTTGAGATCAACCAATACGACAGCATTGTCAAACTTGTCAGAGAAGGTGCGAACAATCTCGTCAAAGACCAGGAGGCGTTGGCTGGCCTCGTATTCTCTCAACTGGGTAAGATCATTTTGCGAGAGCGGAGTAGTATCAATGCGGAAATAGCGGGAGTTGTATAACAAAAACGAATGCAACGGCAATTGCTTCTCCTCTAAAAGTCTTCGAATCCGGTGGTTCGTGTTGTCCAATGCCCGGATTGCAACTTCAGGAAGCGCCTGGGACGCAGCACTCAACTGGCCACTAACTCGGGGGTCCGAAAGATTCCCTACAACCCACACAGTACCGTAAGACGAGCTTTCGTCATCGGCACGACCCAATTGCCCCAAATGAAGGTTGACACCCTCTTGGAAGAGGGTAGAAACTGCAACAAGTTCCGGGTCTACTTGCTTGTAAACAACCGATCCGGGGTCGTTAGGTACCACCCGAGTGTTGCGTTCGTTCTTTGCACCGGTATAGAGTGCCCGACGTAACCCGCTATGTCCATCTTGAACCGCTTGTCTGACTAAACGCACATCCTGAGCAATCTGCTTACCCATCGCCACTTCCCATTTAGAAGTCAACGGCATGATCACACCATTGATGGCTATCAGGGGCTCGTCAATCGAGAAGGCCTCTGCTGTCAGCTTGTGGGCCGTTGCTTCCGAGGGATCGACTACCAAATCCATGAGATCACGCACGTCAGCCTCGGACTTGGCTTCGAGGTACTTATACAAGAAAGCCATCGCTTCTTGGGGAGTCGTAGGGTTAGCGGACATAATTTGGTAGAATCTGTCAATGATGGCTTGCTCCTCCGGGTCATCAGTAGGCAAGGGAACAAGCCCCACTTGCTGTGGGATGCTTCGGTCCAAAATCAACTTTGAAAGCATGAAGAACACTCGTAACTGCGCTTTGTCGGCTACATTCAAAAACACAACCACATCGTGGATGTTTTGGCGCAACGGAGGAATTTGTTGCTCGTGCAATTCCAGATTCAAGTAAGCGGCCTCAGCGTCCGAATCGAACATCTGGTAGGTCTCGTCGTTCTCGATGTCGTTGAAATAGACCACACCATGCCCAAGTTCAGGGTTGTAGCGGTGGCGGTAAAGGCGGAACCGGTTCTCGTTGTGTCCCATGACCGTGTTGCCTGTACGAAACTGAGCTTGTTTGACGGCCAGCATCAAAGCAAATTTGGTTACAAGAAGCTTTGCTTGCACTGCATCAAGCCCCAACTGCTCGAGACTGGTGATGATGGAGTGTTCATGCAACACGGCTTCGTAGAGACGGTAGGCGTCTAGCTCTAGCGGGTTTATGGGAGCTCCATTAACGTAGACTCCAAATGACTCTGGACCGAGACCGACAGCATCGTTAGCTGCGGCATGTTTTGCTACGTTTGCATCAGGCTCATTGCGCGAAAGAAATGGAGCTTCAAGCGGAAGCTGGCGCAATATCAGTTGAAGCAGCTCCAAATCGGTAGCTGCGCTTACAACCTTATTGCCCAACTCATTGTCGAACACCCTGTAAAGACGCGGGTCGCTGGAAAACGAATCGGGTCGGCTCTTGGGGGCTGCTCGGCGTTTTTCTGGGTTCTTGATAGTCAATTCAACACCAAATCCTGGAAGCAGTTCACGCCCGGTATTTGAAGCCATGTAGCGCCAGCAAAACCGGAGCTCACCGGCATTGGCTCGCTCGAGCAAATGTGAGAGCCACTTGCGGGATTTGGGCTGCGTGACATCGCCGTAGAAAGCCACCACGGGCCCGGTGTCACCAACGACTCGGTCAAATGGGAGGGTATCTACCAGAGTAGCTTGGTTTAATGACCGTGGGGGCAACTTTCCATCATAGATCTTCCCACTCCCATCAGCGATGTAGGCAGGTTTGTCGGAGCCTAAAGATGCATTGTAATGGGCCAAAAGCCGAGGATGATGGTATTTGTGGGTGATTTCCCAGTCCAAAATTGATTTTTCGTTCGCTGGGAGTGCTAACTGGTCCACTACCCGATTGTAGATTTCCTGATCTGAGTACGGGGCTGTGGCGACTTGTTCAAGGGCAATTGGCAACGCCGTGTCATTCAACGATTCAAGCAAATAGTATGTTAGGGGGCTCTTAGTACCTCCTAATATGCTAAAAGACGTGTGAGCAGCTGCCAACGCCAAAAGCCAGAAATATAGCATGGTTTTCAAGATCAATCTCTGGTTAGGCTTGGCGTAGAAAATATTGCCGCTTGCGCGCGGCTGTGAGTTTGGGATATAAACAGGTGCAAATACTAACGGAGGTCCAATTTGAACTGCATTCACTCTCTACTTCTTAGTTACATCCCAGCATTGCCTCCTTATCAATAAATATCGTATTAAGATCAATTAAAACTAATATTACAAACCATACCTTCCCAGAAATCAAACAATCGCCTACTGCTTAGCCGCCCCGAACTTGATCATATCGTCGGTTGAAACGGTCTTTACAGTCTTCTTCTTCTTTCGCGGTCGACGCGGGGCCTTCCGTTTCTTGGGCTGTCCCTTTGCCAGCGGCGGCGATTCAGTCACGGGTGCCACCGGCAACGTGCGAAGTATTGTGTCAAAGTCCATTTGCACCACCATTTTCCTTCGGGGATACTTCTGGTTCGGATCAAAGAAGGTCTTGCCCGGAGCTGACGTAGTGTACTCCTTCGCCTCTTTGAACTCGGGAAGGTCGAACGTCACTTTCTTCTTCTCGCACGCGTCCACGGTGATGATCTCGATCGCCGGAGTGTCGTCGTCAGCGTCCACATCGATCACTTCCTGGTGGTACTTGCTGGGCGAGGGATTGGTGCTCTCCGTTTTGATCGTGAACGAGTTGCCTTCACCGGGAATGGAACTCACAGCCACAATCTCCACGTCGTCGTCGTCAATCTCCTCGGGGTGGCACAGCTTGTTGTCGCGGGCCCGCCGTTCGATCGCTTGCAACCGCTTGAGACGCATCTCGTTGGGCGTGAGCGGTGCGCTCTTCACGCCAGTGGTGGCAGCACCCAACCTTCGGGTCTCCTTGACAAGCCCATACTTTTTAAGGCGCTGGTCACGCACCGAGGCCAAACTCCGTCCGCCAAGCCGGTTTTGCTCGCATCGGTAGTCTCCGGTGCCCGACGCTCCCCGGCGCTCGTAACTCAGTCGGAGCTCGTCCAACAACTTGTAGAACTTGTCATCGTGGGGGCCGTGCACGTTGTGGGTCAACTCGTGCAAAAAGGTCTCAACAATATCAGCAAGGGGTAAAAACAGCCGTTCATTAGACGCGAACCGGAGCCGCAACAAAATCTTTTGGCCGTGGTTGACGTTCAACCCCAAAAGGTTGGGCGACTTGGGGTACATTTCGCATAACGTGCCCACCTTGAACCCGTACTCGTGGATCACGGGAGCCACCATCATGGCGATGTCGTGCAACATGTCGCGCGCTGCTCGGCGGTCCGGGAAACGTTTAAGCGAGCCTATGTTGGCAATAGCCGTCACTGGCGACGGCCGCGGGGCGTCCTGGGGATCGGGATAGTTCCCTCGTCCTTTGACGACCATGCCACGGGGGTGTTTTGATGGATTAGCTTCGCTAGTTTAATGTGCAGATATCGGGGACTTGGCGCGCGCGAGTGACTCGGGGTGCTTACGAATGGAGAAAGCGTGGTAGAGAGGGTGGGTTCGTTATCTCGTGCACGTATATGGTCTCTACTGGTGGTGTGTTACTCAAATTGTGGACCCCGATATCTCCCGTCCACCCTCATCTCGGTGTTCCGGACCCGCCTCCCAATAAAGTTAATTTGCACACGAGCCCTGCCGCTATATCCAAGTGAATGGTGCGATCAACTCACCCCACAACCATGACTAATCAGTTCGAGATCGTGTTCAACGTCGACATGACGTGCCAGTCGTGTGTCGACTCGGTTTCCCAGGCGGTCGACAAAGTGCCTGGCATCGACTCCTACAAGGTGGATCTTGCCAACAAGCAATTGATCACCAACGGGTCCGCGGCCCCTTCCACCATTGTCGAGGCGGTGCAATCCACAGGCAAGGACGCAATCATTCGCGGTACCGGTAAGCCCGACTCGGCGGCGGTGTGCATTTTGGAGAATTTCACTCTCCAGGAGGCGCGTCCCGTGAAGGGAATGGCCCGGATGGTGGCCGTGGCCGAAAACGACCTTGTGGTGGACTTGACGTTGAACGGAGTGCCCAAGGGAACTTACTACCCGACCATCCGGTCGTCAGGCAACCTCGCGGACGGAGCGTTGTCCACGGGGTCGGAATTACACAAATTAGACCCTATTGAGGCCACCGTGCCTTCGGACACTGGGTACCTGGGCCAGTCGTTTTCGCACGTCAGCACGGCGCTCTACAACTTGATTGGGCGGTCGATGGTGGTGCTGCAGGGCCCCGAAGTCAAGGCCGACTCGCTTTGCGGGGTTATCGCTCGCTCAGCAGGGGCGTGGCAGAACGATAAGATGGTGTGTAGCTGCACTGGTAAGACGGTGTGGGAAGAGCGGGTGGAGGCGCGCGCCAAGGGCATTAAGAACTAGTACATAGCGGAATAAACGGTAGGAACACAGAGAACTACTCGAAATTTCGCTCTCTTGGTCTCTAGGTTGCCTGAGTGGTTGGCTCCGGTTCCGATGGCCCTGCTCTTGCTCCCCACAAATCCGAGCACATGTCAATGGACCCTGCGTTGTCACGCCTCAAATCACGCATCGGTACGACGTAACATACCGCGTTAGCGATACGCGACAGAAACACCGGGGGAGGGGGAAGTTTAACCTAAGCACCACATACCTGCACGGTTCGCCACTCCAGCATGTTTGTTGCCGCCTATCACATCGCTTGTTTGGTGTTTGACATTGCTGCCTACTTTGTCGGTGAGCTCATCCGTTCCCTCACAGGCATCGGACCCACCAAAGGAAAATACCAGGTTAAGGATACGCCCCAGGATCTGACCAAAACCATCCACGACATCGTTGCTGCCGACGGGTACCGCGTCCGCGACCATGTGGTGGCCACCAAAGACGGCTACTTGTTGGTGCTACACAAACTCGAGCGCCGGGACGGAGCCTCGGCTCAACCCCGTGGGGTGGTATACTTCCACCACGGGCTTTTGACCAACTCGGAGATCTGGGTGTTGGGACAGAGCCCCGCCCAGACGCTTGCATACCGGTTGGTGGACCAGGGATACCATGTTTGGTTGGGTAACAACCGGGGAAACAAGTATCTGCGCAAACACCTCCGGTGGAGCCCGTCGCTGCGGGAGTTTTGGAACTTCAGTCTCGACGAGTACGCCATGTACGACATCCCCGCGTCGCTCGAGTATGTGGCCGCGGCCCACAACCACCAGTTCCAGGTGTGCTACGTGGGGTTTTCCCAAGGGTGCTCGCAGTTTTTGGCGCTGTTGCTGGTGTGTCCGCGACTCAACCAGGTGGTGGGTCTCTTTGTGGGTCTCTCGCCCGCGGTGATCCCCCAGAACTTGACCCACCCCATCTTCAAGATGATTGTCGAGCGCAGCAGCCGCTCGGGGTCATTCTTATACCTGCTCTTTGGCCGGCGCGCCATCATGCCCTCGGTGGCCTACTGGTCAACCTGGTGGTGGTACTCACGGATGGTGGACGTGTCGCTTCGTTACTTGTTTGGCTGGAACCTCGACAACATCAGCATGGACCAGCGCGCCAAGGTGTACCCGCACTTGTTCTCCAACACCTCGGTGAAGCTGGTGCACCACTGGTTCCAGATCATCGACAGCAAGCGGTTCCAGATGTACGACGAGCACATTTCGGTCGGGTTGTCCCCGCTCCTGAACCGGCCCGACAGCCACCAGGTGGCGCCGTTCCCCATCGAGCACCACCTCAACGTGCCCATGGTGCTTGCATTTGGCGATGCCGACATCCTTGTCGACGCGGTCCACACCACCAAGCTCATCGTCGACGCCAACCCCGCGATGCGGGACAAGTTGTGGCAGGTGATCCGGTGCCCTGGCTACGAGCACATGGACACGTTGTGGGCCAAGGACGTGGCAATGCTCTACAACAACATCGAGAAACACATCGAGCGCGCCACGTCGAAGCTGCCGCCGCCGCTCATGCTGATGTCGTGCGACACCTTGGTTGACTCAGCCTAATTGCATTTATGTCTATATACATTATCCCAACAACGCGGCCGCCTCGGCCTCGCGCTCCTCGACGGACAGCTCCGACTGCAACGACGCCCGCGGCGGCTGGTTGTTCTGGCTGGCACGCTCGTACATCTTGATTTTCTTGCGGATCCGGCGCAACTGCCACTTGATGGGCACCCCAGGGAGGTAGCCGTAGCGCTCCTCAAACAACCGCGCGCGGAGCCACACAATAACCACGATCCAGTAGGTCAAGTAGATACCCACCGACCCGTAGGTGGCGGAGTTGGTCCAGCCAAAGATGGCGTTGGCTACCATCCACCAGCCATCCTTGAGCCCGTTGCAGCAGTTGACGTGCCACACCGACTTGGAGATGTCGTACAGGCCCGGGCCCGAACCGGTCTCCGAGGGGTCAAGCCCACCGCACCGACGCACGTACTGCTCGAGCTCAAAGAACCACACGCCCCGCAGCATCAACCCGGCCGACACAATGTACAAAAAGCACGTCGACAAGATCAAAAAGTACTGGAGCGACATTTTGTTGCCCCCACGGTACAACACGTAGCCAACAATGGCGCCGAACGCGGCGCCCAACACCACCAGCAACGGGATCGACGACGTGGGCAGCGACAACCCGATGCCGCCAATGAACACCACGGCCTCAAGCCCCTCGCGGAGGGTGGTGATGAACGGGAGCAATGCAAGGAAGTAGCGCTTCGAGAGAGGCTTGCGCTCCTTGTTGGGGAACTGGGGCAACGCCTCGTCGATCGAGGTGTCGCGAGAGGTGCCTTCTTCGGTGGCACCGGCGCTGGTGGCGGTGGGAGTGTCGTCAGCAGCAGCCTGGACGGGGTCGGCGCCCGAGTTGTAGGCGTCGCCCAACTTGACCCACCACTTCACCTTCATCACCTTGTTGATGCGCAACAACCCCAACCCCATCACTGTGATGACCACACTCGCCAAGAGCGAGAATCCTCCCTCCCATACTCGCTCGGCGTACAGCCAGTAGTCGGTCTCCACGTAGTGGAACAACAACACAAACACAAGCCCGATGAGCAAGCAGAGAAGCAACCCGCCGATGGCGCCGGCCCACACCTGGAACCGCAACTTTGGCGCCGTCGAGGCATCCTGGCGGGGTTGCTGGTTGATGAACAGCAAGAGCACCGAGATGATGATGGCGGTCTCCAACACCTCGCGGAAGATGATGAAGAAGATCTGAATGGAAAAGTAGTCTTCCCACATGGTGCTAAGCGTGTGAAAAGAATGCAACGGAGGGTGTGTCAGGTGTCTTGGCGGGGTTTGTCTCACGATGGGTTTTCTGGTGAGGCGATTACGTAAGCGACAATGGGTCGAGTAGGACGGGACTGAAAAGTGGTACTGGAGTAATAGAATAACGACGGTGGTTACGGTGGATTTCTATAGCGTAGCATTTCTCGTCTCATCTTACTTCTTGGGTACACTTGCCTCCCAAAGACGACACATCGGTGACAGTACCGATCCCGAACTACTGCATAGCTCTGCCAGACCCTACACACGACACTCAAAATCAGAACCAAATCCAAATTCATCCCTACGTGATCCACCTTTATCAGACTTGAGTGGTAGCTTCTCTAATCACATGATATTCATCACTATCTAGATTTGTCCCATTTTACTCGGCGAGCTCCAACACCGCCTGCTCGGGCACCCCGCCGTTGTAGGCAATGGTGGCGGCCCCGTAGGGCGGGAACTCCACCACCGCGTTCAAGCAGGTGATAAAGTCGTCGTCCTTGGTGTAGGCCCGCGCCACCACGTAGTACTTGCCCGGAGGCACCTCCTGGGGAATCTCCACCTCCTTGGTCAACTTCTGGCGGCCCTTGTCAATGGGACACTCCATGTCGACCTTGGTGATCTCCAGACACAAGTCAAACGTCTCCGACACCAACTTGATGAACCCGTAGCGCACGTCGACATCGACGTAGGCCCCGTCCTCAATCTTGGCACCCACCACTCCCTCGGCAGTGATGGTCAAGTTCTCGCCCCGCACCGGCGGGTTGGGCGAGATCACAAGCCGCTGGAGATCCAACAACTGCTTCTCGCGGGCGTCACACTGGACAATGGGCGAGCCTCCGGGGATGGGGCGGGAGTCGGGATCGGGCTCGCCAGGGTACGCCCGCACCTGGAACGCATCGGGCGCCTGCAACATCTCGTCGTCAATGGCGGCAGCGGCCACCGCAGGCATGGTGGCCATAAGCACGGCGCCCACGGCGCCGACGACGGCGGAAAAGTTAACCATGGGGTTGAGCTAGGTGATGAGAGTAAAGCGACGGCAGTAGTGGGGTAAGCGATTGGCACTCAGGTCAATCGGGCTCAGCAACGGGTGGCAATCGCGGTCTCTCTGAAGCAAGATAAGCCGCGCACTGATTAAAGTGACCCAACATGCATTGCCGCAATATGCATACCGGTGGGGAAGGCCGGGGAACGGTGGGGACAAGATGGTGTGGGATTGGCGGGTGCGGACTGAGGAGAGAGTGTCGGGCTGTTGGGAGTGTAGATGAGTGGGGTGTCTGTGTAGAGAAGAAGGAGGCCACTTCTGCCTGGCTCCGTGGCTTTGAGTCTTGGCTCGTGGGCACAAAGCCACATGCAGGTGGCATCTACGTGGTAACAGCCCCAGCAGTTGGCAACGATCAGTGTGGCTGAAGTGGAGGGGAAGTGGAGAAGAATTGATAGCGTACATCGTAGGCTAGGCAATGGCCAGGCAATGAAGACATAGCCGATGGTAGTGCTAGGAGTTAGCGGACATACTAGTGGTGCCACGCACTGTGGCGGTTTCCACCGACAATGTA
Source organism: Diutina catenulata (assembly GCA_030560525.1). Lineage (NCBI taxonomy): Eukaryota > Fungi > Ascomycota > Pichiomycetes > Serinales > Debaryomycetaceae > Diutina > Diutina catenulata. Next base: position 31,278 of record JAKTTW010000109.1, read on the forward strand.
CGGTCTTACCGCAATTAGACGATCCTCACCCATCCACCAGGCAACCGGTGATACGATACTTTATCCATCAATGCCACGCGTTACGTCCACCACGGTAACACCGACGTGACCTTGAGAACATACTAACAAACACTACAGCATACTAGCGAACACTACAGCTACAACCGACCACCGACCCACCACTGGCGACCCACTCCACCCACGCTCCTATTATTGTGTTATTAAATATTACATAGTTACTCCGGGTAGTTGGACAACTTGTTGCGGGGAATCCCCCGGGCAAAGATGTTGTAGGGCACCGAGTGCACCTTGTACTTGTTGCCCTTGATCTTCGATCCCCCAGGCGCCACCGACAGCGGCTGCAACGTGGTGTCCACCAGCGAGCGGTTGCGGATCTTGTTGAGAAGCAGCCGCCGCAGCAGCAGCCGCAGCGTCTCCAGCACCATGTCCATGGTCAGCGGCCGCCGCAGGTTGAGCGTCAGCGCCTGGCCCAGGTGCTGGCTCCCCGCAAACGCCAGCAGGTTGTCCACCAGCAGCATGGTGATCAGGTCCAAGTTGGAGGTGGAGTCGGGGCGCGGCCGGCTGATCAGCGACCGCATCAGAGTCTGCAGCGACGGCGGGCGCTCGCGGCTGTTCAGGCCAAAGAGCGACTTGACGCGGCCGCCAATCGAGTTGCGTTTGCGACGATCACTGGGCGCTGCCGACAACGGCAGGTCCAGGTGGCCGGCGGGCAGCGGGGGGATCTTGGCCAGCAGTGCCACCAGCGCCACGTACAGCAGCGGGCGCGACAGCGGGGTTTGTTGCTGGGTGAACTGCAGCAGCAGCAGCGGCAGCATCGGGGTGTGGAGGTCGCTGCCCAGCTTGCGCATGCGCAACGCCGGCGCCTTGCCGTTGTCGTGCTGGTACGAGAACGCCAGCGAGTCGTCGCGGTCCGGTGGGGTGATCAGGCCGATGTCGGGCGCCACCATGCCCAGGGGCACCAGGATCACCAGCAGCGCCACCAGCAGCGTCTGGCCGAGGCGGCGCACCGGGCGTTCCGAGTGCAACGGGCGGCGCAGCCCGCGCGGGGTGCGGCCGTGGCGCTCGGTGGCCCAGATGCCCAGGTCGTCCGACTCCAGCGACTCGGTGCGCGCCGGGCGCGCGGTGTAGGTGTCGCGCACCGGCGACTGGTCCATCACCACCCCGGTGCCGTTGATGGTGGCCACCGAGCTCAGCGTCAGCACGTCGCTCATGCGCTTTTCCTCGGCGATGCTTCTCAAGTTGCGCTCGCGCTCGCGGTCGAGCACAAGCAGCTCGTCGTCCAGGGTGTCGGTGGAGCTCAGGCCAAACAGCTCGGCGGCCAGCGCGTACACCTCCAGCACCAGCAGCGCCAGCAGGTCTGCCTGCATGCGGTAGGCGGGGCCCAACCCCTCGCGCAGCAGCAGCGAGTCGTTGCGGCGGTGGCCGTTGCGTCCCGAGTCCGCCGGCAGGCTGGGAGCGTGGGTTTGTTTCTCGGGAGACGCGTCGAGCTGGTCGACCACGGGCATCACCGCGGGCTTGTTGGGGCTGGGCACCTCGATGATCCGGGGGCGGGCGGCCTCCTGCGGCATCTGCGACGCGTCCAAGTTGTCGCCGAGCCTCACCGTCTCGCCGTTCTTTTCGAGCTGGCGCTTGAGCACGTACGACGACCGCATGAACCCAAGCGACGCACGGTTGGTGCTGTAGGTGGACAGGATGTCGGTGTGCACCGACAGCGAGCGCGAGATGCCGATGGCCGGGCTCATTGCCAGCAGCGACACCGAGCTCATGCGTCCGTGGCGCGGGGGTCCCAGCGCCAGCGGCTGGCGCGACGAGTAGGCGGACCCGTTGCTAAACGAGTTGAGCATTGGGCTGGCGTTGCCGCCCTGGTTGCCGACCCCTGTCTTTTGGTACCGTCGGGGAACAGTGGACATTGCTGTGGGGTGCGTGGGGTGGGTGGGGTGAGGTTCCGAGCGGAGGCTGGTCAACGGGTTGTGGTTTTGTGGTGTGGGGTACAGCGGTACGGTACAGCAGTACGGTACAGTGGTACGGGTACAGTGGTACGGTGGGTGGTGGGCTGCTGGACCTTGGTGGTGGCCTCAATCAAGCGGATACGAGCGTCAGCAAGGGCGGGCGGAGCAGGCACGGGTAACCAGGAGACTAGCGGGAACGGTTCAAGCAGCGTATGGATACCACAGGGTGCAAACCAATTGACGTCCCGGTGCTAATGCTATAGAAGTTGGTGATAGGTATGGAAAAAAAAAAAACTTAAACCGGGAGTAGAAGGTCAACCAGCGTCAAATCGTGGGGGCCGAAAAAAGGCGGGTGAACCCCGCCAGACACCGGTTGCTGCATATGTACGACAAAAGGGGAGACGCGGGCGATGGGACTACGGGCCACCGGTGTTGAACGCGCTCGTGGGTCTTTCCCGGGACCGCACCGGGCCTACTGGTGTTTTGCTCTGAAATTGACTTGCGTCGATACAGTCGTTCCAATATTTTTTAGAAAAATTATAGGGTACTAGTCAAATTCAGCGGAATTCGTAGGCACTTATCTTCAGTTCATTAGTCACGAGAACTTACCCTCGATAGGTCGAAAATTC